>ML832937.1:52209-67105 GCA_009831015.1 Picea engelmannii
CAACTCAATGTGATCCATTACCAAGTTTAAAATATAGTAATATAATCTTTCAAATTTAAAATATAGTAATATAATCTTTCAAATCAAATATTGTGGTTAGCATATGTAAACATGTAAGGATAAGACCACGTAACTTTGTCAAATGAAATACAATGACAAAACTCCATCCACTTAAGTTCAAAAACAATAACCATAGCCTAAGATTCTTATAATACGCACATACCTATAACACTTGGCTTTAATCAAAAGTATAAATAGTGTTTTTTTGTTAGTCAAACCTAAGTAAGGCTTGCCTCGATCAGGTATGTAGCAGGCCTTTTGGAATTAATCCATGATAAAGAAACAGATGTCAAGGTAGGCTATGTTGCCAAACAATAATCGACCTGATTGGTGCACCCTGCAATTAATCTTCCATGTCAAATGCAAGGTCAGAAACCGTGTGAATAGAATATTAGTGCAAGGCCGGGAACCATGTGAATAGAATATTAGTGGGCTATCATGCCACAAAATGCAGGAACGTAAAATATCTTATATTCCTATATAATCCATCTCTGTAACTTTACGGAGTAAGCAATCTCTAATCATCATCATATGTTGCTTGGAATATTTCGCTAACTGTTGAGAAAGTAATTTTAATCACAAATTTAAAGTTCAGTGAGAATGAATTTAATAAATTAAAATAAGATGCCAAAAATATTTTATGGACCTTGTAAAAATAATAAGATTTTCATGAATGTTGATGAAAATGTTGATAAAGTGATGTTTAATGGCGAACTTAAATTTAAAGTTGAGTGAGAATATATTTACTAAATTAAAATAAGCAAGTTATTTTCATCCGCGCCTAGGATAACACCCATGCCTTATGGGTGCCACCGGCCCAGGAAGTTGCCCCTCCTTGCTCGGTGCCACATCCTCTAGCGACCGCTCTCGTGTGGTCCCTGTAGGGTCGTTTTCCCTCCACCACATGCCGATTCTGATCACGTCTCCATATCCTTTTTGAACCCCAGCCATCCGCCCCATGCCTGCTCTGACCGCTTCCCCATATCCTTGTTGAACCCCCAACCATCCACCACATACCAGTCTTGCATGCCATTGCAGTCCCCTCACTGCCATCCTCAAGTCCGTGTCCCCTCGCAAGCATGGCCAATCAATACTTTGATTGAATGATGTTCACATTGTTTTGTATCATTGTTTCCCCCTCTACAACCCAATTTGGCACTAGTACTGTGAGGGTCATCTTTATGATGGAATTCGTCGAGCAAGGATGGTGTTGTTGTTTTTTATTGAACAATGCCCATCGTGTTGTTTTGTATCACTGTTTCTTTCCTTTCTGATGTAGTTCAACACCGTGGAAGATGGTCTGTGGGTTCGTGGGCATCGTTTTCCCCCTTTGTGACAGTGTTGGGCTCTGTGCGTTGTTTCATAAACGGTTAGGGATCTAACTTCTCTAACCTCTCATGTAGGTAAAATAATATGTTTTCTATGTAATAATGACCAACATTAGTAAATAAGACCTATATTATAATGTGAACAAGTCCAAGGTAAGAAGATTTAATAAAAGCTTCAGCTTCTAGAAAAATCTTTCTTTAGAATGAAGGCATGGAAAAGTCTTGTCTTAAGAATTATTGTAACTGAGCTCTGCATTGTTGGAGGTTGCTCATTCTTGGTATTATTATTCTCTATTATTCTGCTGGTATTTGTTGTAATATTTTTGTTTCCCCTTCATATAATATATCTCGTACCTTACAAGGGGTATCGAAACACTTTCCTCTCGAGAAATTTTGGGACATTTTTTCTTGGTAGAAACGTGTATTGCTGGCATCTCTAAAGCACAGAGATTTTCCATTCATGTGGATAAAACTACAGCTGGGGAAGAATACACACATGAACTATAGACAGTTTCATGGGTTCCTCGAAACAAACATGTTGGCCCTTGGTTATGGAAATAAGCGAAGATCAAGGAAGAAAAGACAAAATGTGAACTGCGCGGAGGACACGGTGACTGTTACTGGATCGAAGTGAGCAAAAGAGAAGAAAAGACAGAGCGAAGTAAGAGAAAGCAATCCATTGAATGAGGAAATCAAGGACGACAGATCAACAAGAAAGAAGGATCATGAAAAACCCAACAAACGGAAAAATCCACTGTTGGATGCTTTGGAGCACCACGCGAGAAGGAAGGAAAGACAGGCTGGTGAAGCCCTGAAAACGCGATTCAAGTTGAACTAGGGTTTTAGACACCTAGGGTTTTGGTATCTAGGGTTTTGACACCTAGGTTTCAACCTAAGGATGTCGATGAGATATTGTAATGTATAAATGAGAACCTACATGAGGGAAGGAGGTTCGATCTAGTTGTACTATTGACATGAGTGATTATTGTTGTGTGAGAGAGAAGAGCTAAGTGTGAGAGCCTTCTGGTATTGTAAGATCTTCAACTGGGTGCGAAGGTCAAGTCTTGCATCTGGGTGTGCAGGAAGGGGAGAGACAGAGAGGAGAAGAAAGAAGATCTGCTAGTTGAGAGCGCAGACAAGAACTGTATGCTTCATCTTAATACATTATAAAGCATAGTTCTGTGGATGTAGCCCTAGAGAGAGGGTGAACCACATATATCTTGTGTTGTATGTGTGATTGGTGTTCTGTTCTTTGTTATTGGTATACTTCTATTGCATTACTGTGTTAGATCTGATAGATATATCTTGCGCAGTACATCCTAGGAAGATAAAGAATACTAGATTGTTGTGTGTCGATCACTTTGAACCCACTTTACATTCCTTCTGGTTGTAGACATCTCTGTCCTACAACCCCCACATAGCTTCTTCAGGTGAGACTGCATCTGCCTCACGGGTGTTTCCGAAAGGGCTAGTAGCTAGGGCTTGTTGGTGCGCTCTTGGAGCTGAACCCTGGGTCTGCCCCTGTGCCAACAAATGGTTCCATTGCCGGGATCGAAATCTTCTTGAGGGAATGTCAAGGTGGTTTCCATCAAAGACATAAATTCAAAAGTGGATAGAGGATCAAGAGAAGGACTTCGCTGAAGCCCAGAACAAGAACCCTAATCTTAGTATAGAGGATTGGTTGGAGAGATATATCTTTACTGATATACACGAGATTTTCTTTGGAGGAATCCATCAGGAGCTATATGAGTGGTTAGCTAGGTTAGCAGATACCCAATTTGAGATCATATCTAGACCTCTTATGGTTTGGATGTCAGCGCTGATCAAGAAGGTCAAGAGAGTCGATAACACAATGTCACGAGCAGTAGATCACTGGTTTGATAGCACCATTGGAGGGTACATCACCGAGTTTGTTGTTGACAGAGTAGAGTCATATAGCCAAGCCGAGAGGTATTTCTTCAAGGGACCCAGAGGAAAATTTTTACATTTTCTGAAGCTGAGGATCAAGATGTTATTGCATGAGAAAAACATCTTGAAGATACAGTAGATTGGTCGGATCTGGAAAAGCTAATGTTCAGGAATTCGGATAGCGACAATGACACAGAAGCTGGACATACGTGCAATGGAAGAGTGTTCAGAGAAGTTCATCTTGCGAACCTGTTTAAGAAGAACTATGGGGACAAGGGTTTTTATAATGGAGAAGAGGTAGACCTGACGGACGAAGAGAATTCAGAACCTGCTAGGGCAGAGGAAGGGAAAGATGAAGAACCTCGTCGGGACGAGCCAGAAACTTCAAGAACTGCGCAGACTACTGAAGTAAGTACTATTAATCCCCCTGTCGTTTCAGCAACACTAAGCAATCAAAACAGTCAGAGTCACCAGAGTCCTCAGAGTACTATTACTATCAGTTCAGCATATACTCAGACAAGAAACCTAGGAAGATCTATGGCAGATGAGATGAGGCTCCCTATATTTAGGGGAGATGGGTCCGAAGACCCTGATCAACACTGGTTCCTATGTGAAGCCGTATGGAATATTAAGAATGTTATCGAAGAAGCTGTTAAAAGACCCAGTTTAGTACTACCCTAAGGGATCGCGCACTGAGCTGGTACATGAAGCTTGTCCAAGGACTTGCACAGCCTAAGCCATTGAATCAGATCAAGAATGCGTTGATTGTAGAATTCAAGAAACCCAAATCGGAATTACAATGTATTACAGAGCTGAAAGAGATCAAGTAGAAGGTAGCCGAACCCGTTTGGGAATTCGATCAGAGATTTAAGACCTTAACAGGCCGATTGAATTTTCAGATCCCAGATGAGCAGAACAAAGAGTGGTTCATTGCTGCCCTTTTACCACACATCAAAGTTCCTCTGATGCAACAGAAGATTGCTTCGCAGGCTGAGGTGCTGGAGATCGCCATGAAGCTAGAATCAGCCCCTATGGGAGAATCCAATTCAGGTATGAGTCAAATCTTGAGTCAGCTAACTAGTTTGTCTCTGTAGGTCGAAGATATGAAAAAACACAAGGGAAAAGATAAAAAAGAATACATGTGATGTGTCAGATGCAGATCAGAAGGCCATGACAAGGAACATTGTCCCCTATTACATGAATACTTGGCCTCTGGAGCTCCGAGCCCTTTGAAGCAAGTCACCTTACCCTGGTGCGAGGTATGCAGAAATAGACACCGCCCTGGTGAGTGCTATTACATGCAAAAATATGTTCAGACATCCACAAATTTGTATTGCACGTTCTATAAGTCTGTGGGACATGATGATAGGGATTGTAGGGCTTACGATCTCATGCATGAAAGGTTAAGAGACATATACAAAATTCAAGGTGAAGTGCAACAAGAAGGAAACACTACGTAGTATAACTCCCCTGGGAGAGGAAACTTCAATCCTCGCGGTGGATTCAAAGGACAAGGAGGAGGAGGAGGTATGGGTCGAGGCCAAGGACAAATAATCTGTTATAACTACACACAACCAGGACACCTAACAAGGGACTTCCAGAACCCTTGTACCACTTGCAGCTATTGCAACTCCTTCGAGCATGTTATCGAGGAATGTCCAACATTGCTGGCTAAGCTTCAAGAAAGACGAGGACCTCAGAAGAACCCGCAAGTGAAAATGATATATGTCGAACCTCGCGGAGAAGACCCCAAAGTTGTTGTTATCACTAGAGGAGGCGTTGTTACAGGAGAAGACAGACTGACCCAAGGAAAGACTACAAAAGACTTAGAAATCAGGAAAGTTGTAGAGAAGACCCAAACTTTTGATGCAAAGAAAGAAAGACATATATTTGAAGAGGCAAGAAAAGATTTCAAAGCAGACCAAGGCTCTTCATCAAAGACACAACCAGAAGTAAGAGAATATGGAATGTTGCAGGCATTCGATCAGTCTGCTTTAGCAAGAGATGGAAAACAGGTAAGCAAGCTCATGGAATTTCTATATACTTGTATTAAGTTGATTCAGGATGAGAACACTGTACAAGAACTACAAAATTTAATCAGACAATATGAGCTAGGAAAGATAGACCCCTTACTGAATAGGGAAGTACACCAAATCACTAAAAAGAGAAGGACAAATAAGGAATTACACTTGAATGCTCTAATATGGGAATATGATATAGACTTTGTGGTCCTCGACTTAGGGTCGGAGGTCAATGTCATGATGAAGCAAACTTGGGCACTGATGGGAAAACCAAAGTTGATCTATTCCCTTATCAGGCTCAAGATGGCTAGTCAACAAGCTTTCATCCCCTTTGGACGATTGGAACATGTCCCTGTGGACATCAACAGAGTAAGAACGTTTGTAGATTTTAAGGTAATTGAGATGGTTGATGATAGCTATCCTTACCCCGTGCTGTTAGGAATTGATTGGGCTTTCAATAATTCCACTGTGGTTGATTTAAATAAAATACATATGACGTTTGAAAGAGATGACCTTAGGTTCATTGCACCCTTAGATCCATATGAAGGTCAACAATACACAGAGCCCATCAGAGAAGAAGACCACACATATGAACTGGAAAACATATACAAATTAACAACCAGACAACGGGATAACATTAATCCTACGATCGATGGAAACCTAAGCTGGTGAAGTGACAATGCATGTTCATCAGACTCAGAAGAAGCACTGGAAAACTGGCAGAATAAAAAGTATGAAGTATCTACAAGAAGATGTGCTAGATTAACTAGAGAAGTTCGCTGGATTGGCACAGCAGTAAGTAACTTACCCACGTTTGATGGTCTGAATCCTTTAGAAACCTTCTTGTCGGAATTTGAAGAAAGTGTACCAATGCAACAAAGATTGTTGGCAATGGATGAGGCCATGAAAGCCACACCAGCAAGATTTTGGGGGACACACAAAAACAACATTACAAAATGGGTACAATGTCGTACCTTGATGATAGTGTAGTTCTCAACACAAGTAGAAGGTTGCGAAGTTCGGTACACAAGTCGAAGGTGCCCAAAGGACCATGTGAGAAGTTGTGAGGAATCCTGGAGCAACATTCCTCAAGAGAAGTGGGTGCACAAATTCATTAACACACTGGACACGACACCTATCAACTGGTACCTTCAAGTAGAGTTGCACCTCGTCACTGCAGATTGGGAAGGTATGACTCCGAATTTTGTAACTACCTTTTTATTTGAAAGTCAATATCCTTCAGTAGATCAAGCATTGCAGATTGTAAGATAGAAAGTATTCGAGGAGGCATCTAACCTCCCTTTGGAGCAAGAAGAGGACGAATGGACTACGCCTCTCCAGAAACTGCAAGGTTGTTACAACATCAATGCTGATGAAGACGATGACCCAAGAAATGTGAACATCGTAGAAACAAAAGGCCAAAGAGATGTGGAAGGACCAAGAGTTGAGTTACCATTCATTGGACAACCAATCAAGATTAAGAAGGTCAATATTGGAACGGAACAGACATCGAAGCTTGCAAATGTTGGAGATTATTGGGATGTTGCCACTATTGAAAAGATTACAGAATTACTGCATGAATATCAAGACTTGTTTCCAACCAAGTTCACTGATATGAATGGAATTAAAGGACCTATGGGAGAGATGAGGATCCCTTTGAAACCAGATGCAAGACCAGTCAAACAAAGACCCTACATATTGAGCTCGACAGAATGTTGGAAGCAGGGATTATAGAACCTGTGGAAGAATCATAATGGATTAGCCCTATGGTGGTGCAAGAAAAGAAGACATGAGAGATCAATATCTGTGTAGATCTCAAGAAGCTGAATGATGTCTATTTGCATGACCCCTTCCCTACACCATTCACTGACGAAGTGTTAGATAATGTGGGAGGCCAGGAGGTATACTCTTTTACAAATGGATTCTCGGGATACCATCAGATCCGGATTGCCAAGGAAGATCACCATAAGACCACATTTGCAACAGAATGGGACTCCTATCAGTATACAGTGATGCCATTTGGATTGAAGAATGCCCCAACTATCTTTTCTAGGGTGGTGGTTGAAGCATTCAAGGAGTTTCTACATAAATTTCTAGAAGCATATTTTGATGATTGAACTATTTTTAGTTTATTGAAAAATCATATTGAATGTCTAAGGCTAATGTTGGACAAATGCAGACAGTGTCAAATTTCCTTGAATCTGAAGAAATGCATCTTCTTCTCACCATTTGGAGTGTTTTTAGGTCATATTGTATGCAAGCAAGGATTGCTGGTCGATCCATCTAAAATTGTCATTATAGTTGATCTACCCCCTCCTACTTTAGTCAAAAAACAGTGCACTGCGCTGGGACATATTGGATACTACAGGAAGTTCAATAAATGATATGCCCAGATTACAACACCCATGGAGAAGCTTTTGAAGAAAGACTATCAGTTTAGTTGGACGAAAGAGTGTCAGTAGAGCTTCGACACACAGAAACAGAAAATGGTTGTTGCGCCTATTCTGGTTTTTCCAGATTGGAGCAAGGAGTTTCATGTGCATGTTGATGCGTCTTCTATTGCTTTAGTAGCAGTGTTAGCACAACTTGGGGAAGGAGATATTGACCATCTATTAGCCTTTTCCAGTAGGAAGCTATCAATTGCTGAGATCAATTACACCACTACCGAGTGAGAGGGGTTAGCCATGGTGTATTCCCTGTAAAAAAATTTCCACTACTTGTTGGGAGGACACTTTAAAATGTTTACTGATCACTCCATGCTGAAATACCTAGTCAACAAGCCAGTGTTGGGGGGGAGAATATGCAGATGGCTTATACTATTTCAAGAATATGACTTTGAGATCATAGTAAAGCCAGGAAGAATGAACAAAGGTCCTGACCACTTGTCAAGGTTGGAACATGGATAAGAGCCATCCAGTTTGGAGGATGCACTGCCGGATGCACAGTTACTGGCCATTAGAAAGATTGATGACCACTTTGCAAAGATAGTCCAGTTCCTGTCAACATGAATGGCACCTAGCGAGTATACAATTCCATAGAAGAAACAACTAGTGGTGCGTGCTGCAGACTTTTCACTTATAGCTAGACAACTATACAAGATTGGACCTGATGAGATATTGAGAAGGTGTGTTATGGAGGCAGAGAAACCATTGATTCTCGTAGAATTTCACAAAGGCATCACAAAAGTACATTATGCAGGGAAAGAAACCACACACAAGGTGCTTAGAGCTGGCCTTTGGTGGCCTACCTTACACAGAGATGCTAAAGACTATTACAGAGCCTGCGATGTATGCCAAAGAGTTGGGAAACCGTCCAGAAGAGATGAAATTCCATTAGCACCACAACTAACCCTACAAGCATTTGAGAAATGGGCCATCGACTTCGTGGGACCTATAAACCCACCAGGAAAGCGCACAGGAGCAAGGTACATAATTACAGCAACAAAGTGCTTGACCAGATGGGATGAAGCAAGAGAAGTTAAGGACTGTAGTGCAAATACAGCTGCACACTTCATATTTGATGACATCATAACTAGGTTTGGATGCCCAAAGATCCTTATGAGTGATCAAGGCACACATTTCATAAATAAGACTGTTGAAGCCTTGACTGAAGAATTTGCAATCCACCATCAGAAGAGCACACCTTACCATTCACAAGAAAATGGGACCGTTGAAGCATTCAAAAAGATCTTGGAGACAACGCTGACAAAGATTTGCAGTGTGAACATGGATGACTGAGATTTAAGAGTACCAGCAGTACTACGGGCCTATAGAACCACTTGCAAAAAATTAACAATGCAGACCCCTTTTAAGTTGGTGTATGGTATTGAAGTCATTGTCCCAATGGAATATTTGGTACCAAGCCTAAGAATTGTTGCCTTTACAGACATGGATGACACTGACATTGTTCAAGAGAGGCTCGCGCAGTTGGTCGAACTCGAAGAAGACATATTTATTGCAGGATTCCATCAGCAGATACAAAAGGAAAGAGAGAAGGCCTATCATGACAGGAACATAAAGAAGAAGGAATTTAAACAGGGTGATCTAGTACTGGTATATGACAGTAAGTTCATAAAACATCCTGGGAAGTTCAGAATGCATTGGCTCAGGCCATATGAGATCGCCTATGTTACAAAAGGAGGAGCTGTGCAGTTGAAGACTTTGAAGGGAGAATGGAAGGAAGGATTGGTGAATGGGAGCCGATTGAAATTGTATTATGACAACCCGTTGCCCCACAACTCTAAGTAAAAGCATAAGGAAAAGGGTCTAGGTACCAGGTGCAGTTGAAACTCGGTACCAGACACATAAAAGACAGTCTGCACAAGCAAGGAAGGAAACGAGGCATAGAGAAGAAAGAAAAGGTTGCACTGTGCAGTCTGAAATCGAAGTAAAATAGAAAGGTTAGATCTGAAGTGCCTCGGGACGAGTCACAGGTGAGTGTTGGGGGCATGTTGGCCCTTGGTTATGGAAGTAAGAGAAGATCAAGGAAGATAAGGCAAACTGTGAACTGCGCAGAAGACACAATGACTGTTACTGGGTCAAAGTGAGAAAAAGAGCAGAAAAGACGGGGCAAAGTAAGAGAAAGCAAGCCGTTGAACGAGGAAATTGAGGATGACAGATCAAGAAGAAAGAAGGATCGTGGAAAACTCGATAAGAGGAAAAAGCCATCGTTGGATTCTTTGGGGCACTGCGCGAGAAGGAAGGAAAGACAGGCTGGAAAAGCCTTGAAAACGTGGGTCAAGTTGACCTAGGGTTTTAGACACCTAGGGTTTTGGTATCTAGGGTTTTGAGACCTAGGTTTCGACCCAAGGATGTCGGTGAGATATTTTAATGTATAAATGAGAACCTACATGAGGGAAGGAGGTTCGATCTAGTTGTACTATTAACATGAGTGATTATTGTTGTGTGAGAGAGAAGAGCTAAGTGTGAGAGCCTTCTAGTATGGTAATATCTTCAGCTGGGTGCAAAGGTCAAGTCCTGCAGCTGGGTGCGTAGGAAGGGGAGAGACAGAGAGGAGAAGAAAGAAGATCTTCTAGTTGAGAGCACAGACAAGAACTGTATGCTTCATATTAATACATTATAAAACACAATTCTGTGGACGTATCCCTAGAGAGAGGGTGAACCACGTATATCTTGTGTTGTATGTGTGATTGGTGTTCTGTTCTTTGTTATTGGTATATTGCTATTGCATTACTATGTTAGATCTGATAGATATATCTTGCACAGTAGATCCAAGGAAGATAAAGAATACTAGATTGTTGTGTGTCGATCACTTTGAACCCACTTTACATTCCTTCTGGTTGTAGACATCTCTGTCCTGCAACCCCCACATAGCTACTTTGGGTCAGACTACATCTGCCTCGCAGGTGTTGCCGAAAGGGCAAGTAGCTTGGGATTGTTGGTGCACTCTTGGAGATGTACCCTGGGTCTGCCCCTGTGCCAATCTTGATATGCTATTGTAAGGGGTTGTGAAAGTTGTTGTTCTTGCGCAGTAAGGTAGAGTCGATAATGAGCATCTGGGAATGGATTCCACTGTGTCAACCATTATATGAGAGATGTACTCAATGTGTGACTGTTTTTGAGACGTCGATAATATAATGGATTGTTCGAGCCCAACAATTTTGATTTACTGTGTATGAATCCATCGTTTCTATGTTGTTCAATTACTTCTATCATGTGTATTTAGCATTTAATTACTATCTATTAATGTATTTTTGCGTGTTGATGTATGAATCTGGACATGGTTATGTTAAATTTGATGATGCACTCTCTTTGATTCACTTCACCACACACATCTCAACTGTGCCTCGAGTGAGACCTTCTTCCCTTGTGGAAGGTTGAATATGCCAACGCTCCTATATTATAGTGGTACCCTTTGTTGGTAATCTCTGAGAGCCCTAGTCTCGATTTTGTGACAACAAATGGTTCTGTTGTCGGGACCTATAAGATTTAAAGTGAGTCTTTAGAGGATGCCTCACTGAATCTTCAAATTTAATGTCGATAATTGGTGGCAAAGAAGGTGCAATGCGTTTATATAGCAAGAAGTCGAGTTACGACAGAAAATGTTTTAGGGTTGTGAAGAATGTTGTCTTCTATTCGGAACCTCCGAGTGGCCAATGCGATATATTTTGGATCATATTTATTGAAGAGGTATTTCAGTAGTTAGATCGATTGCAAGAAGCTTTGGAATACAAGGATCAAGTTAAAAGAAGGTATAACTGGACCGATGAGGGTTTAGTGGCTCTTCACTGGTTAAATCATCTAATCTCTTGTGTTGTGGATTTTTGGGTACAGACTGTCTTGGAAGGCTACATTATCGAATCTTTTGTAGAGAACCATCAATATTTTTTCAAGGCGGAAGCGATATTTAAAGAAGGAGTTCGAGAAAGATTGTTGCAGGAAATCCCCTTGTGGATCAAGATTTTATTAGTAGAAGAAGGAATGTTGTATGTTCCTTTAGTTAACATGGCAGCGTAAACCCCTACGATTGGGGGAGAGTGATTTGGGAAAGGGTTCACGAGTTAGGTTACATACGTTTTTCTGGGACATATGCGGGGCCATCAAAAGAAAAGTGCAAGAGACGAACGAGCTCAAAAGAGGGTTGCTATTCTTTAAAAGAGGTGGCAAAAATAGATGAAAAAAGTGATAAAGAGGTCCAATCAGTGGAGGAAGGAGATCGAATTTGAGAGTAGTCATAGGAAAGAGTTAGAAGAGTTGTGAGAATTGAAGAGACACGAAAGGTTGGCCAACCAATGGTTGAAAGAGAGATTTGGTTAAAGAAGTGAAGGTTCCGGAAGAGGAAGACACGAGGAAGGAAGTTTAGAAGAGACAGATGAAATAATAAGAATAAATGTCGCCATTGAAGACTAGCTGGAACCTTTGAAGAAGTTGTGGGAAGATCGAAACTTGCAACACCAAAAGATGTTGGATTACATCCAAATGTCAACGCAATACTACAAATGAACGTCACCCCCCATATCAAAGAATTTATCTCTAGAGGCAAAGGAACCAGCCCTAAATCACTCATTCCCCCAGTGCCCTCCATTAATCTGGTAATTTCTACAACGAATCTTTTTGTAAGTTATATTAATTCTAATCCTTCAAGCCTAACAAGTTAAAGTAGTAGTAGTAGTGGAAGTGCAAAAAGTTTTTCAATTGTATCACAACCAGGACCATCAGGTTTCATTCTGTTAGGATTTCCAAATCCCACAATGGCGCATCAACATGCAGAGTCTCTCACTTGATACCCAGAGTTCTAGGGTAAAGGGGATGAGGACGTTGAGCAACATTGGTTTCTTTGTGAAGCCATTTGGAGGTATCACAAAACTCTAGATGCAAACAAATTGGTTGAGTTCCAGACCACTTTGAGGGTTCAATATCTAAAGTGGTACATGAAATATATCGAGTAAGGGAATAATCAAGGGAAGACTTTCTCTTTAGCCCAGGTGAAGCAGAGTTTTATAGAGGAATTATGATTACCTTAGTCAAAATAACATGCTCCCTTCGAGTTGTGGGAGATAAAACAAAGAGACAACCTGCATGGGAATATAACCAAAGATTTAAGGATGTGATAGGGAAATTAGTGAACCCTATCCACGAGGATTATCAGATAGAAAGGTTTATTCAGGTATTGTAACCGTTAACCTGAATATCATTGAATCAACACATGATAGCTACTTTGGGAGAAGCGATGGAACAAGCTATGAATATTGAGGCTATGGTTGGCTATCCTGGAAACTTGCGGGTAATGAGACCACCTGAAGATAATAATATTTCGCAATTACAAGACCAGATCTCTGCATTAACTGACAAGATCCAACATTTGACTCTTCCTATATTAGGTCGACCTCATGTATGGTGTACTATTTTTTATATCGAAGGTCATACAACAACTAAATGTCCAATATTGAGGGGTTCATGACCCCCTACTCACCCGATGACGCCTCCGCCAGTAGGACCTTTAGGAGGGGTTGTGCACGTCATCCCTACCGTGCCATTTCACGACCTTATTCAATACCATGTTTTTCCAAATAATCAAGGAGGCCATAACAATGAGTATTGCTAGATCCATCGAAATCATGGGCACCCTCTGAGGCACTTCCATATTCTAAAAAAGTATACCCCTATTTTGAATACATTATATTGTGAATTTTATGGGTCACCTACTCATTCTAAAAACCAATGTAGAGATTTGGATGCTCTCTCCCACAGATTATATCTTTTCGCATTTAGAGTAAATGAAACTCCTCAAGGGTTCGGAGGAGGTCACCGAGGCGAAGGAAATTTCAAAGGTGAACGGATTGGTGGATGAGGACCAATTTTTTGCTACAACTGTGATGAGAAAGGGCATCTCACTAGAGATTTCCTCCTTCCACGAAGACCCTGGTGTGAAAATTGCAGGAACAATTCCCACACTACTGAAGACTTCTCCGAGCATATTTCCAAGTGGGAAGATCAGGCTAGACAGAGGGGTTCCAACCCGATAAACTTTGATGCCAGATCTGTATTTGAGGGAAAAACACCCAATATTAACATTATCACTAGGGGAGGAATCAAGACGGGTGCTGATAGTGAAGGTCCTCCTTAGGTCTAGATCCAAAAGGCGGTCCCTGAGAATACCAAGTATGATCTTGTAAAGCAGAAAAAATTCGTCAAGGGCACAGTGGAAATGTTGATACAACTATCTAGTTATGTCGTACCTGAGGTTGCAAAACCAATATTTAAGCCAAAACATCTCCAACCAATAATCACTAGATAATCTCTTGCTAAAATGGAGCCCTCAAGGTAGTGATAGAAGGTTGTTGATTTGTGGTTACAACTATTTTCTTACATATTTGATGATGAACAACTTAATGGAAAGGTGCTGAACACAATCAAAAGGGCCTTGGGAACCAAAGGAAACTCAAAAGAGTCTATTGATGTTAACCTTCCAACAAGAAACGAAAGTAGGATACAAAGAAGATAGTGGAGAACTAAGAGAGAATTTTGATTGAATGCTCACTTGGATGATCAAGGATGTTATGCTAGATTTGGGCTCGGATGTCAATATCTTGCCAAAGAATACTTGGGAAGCGATGGGAAAACCTGAGCTAGTCTACTCCCCTACACAATTGTGGATGGCGAATCAATACTATATTTATTTGGTAGGAAGGCTGCAAAATGTTGAAGTGGATTTGGATAGTATCAAAATAGTGGCAGAATTTGAGGTCATCAAAATAATGGGGGGAAAATATATATACCCAACTTCGTTGGGAATTGATTGGGCCTACAAAAAATATGCTATAATATATCTTAAGAAAGAAATTATGACCTTCGAATCTGATGCCCTGAAAGTCACTCAGCCTCTAGACCCATATCAAGGTCCACAGTATACTGACCCAACAGATGAGAATATGGAACATGATGATCTAGATCAACTATACACTATGACTGTAGGAAATAGAGAAGATTGCATTAATCCCACTGTAGATGGATCCATAAGTTGGTGAAGCATTCAGTCTGCAAATGAAGACTCAAAAGTTGCTTGGGACAACTAGCAACAGGGACTGTATGAAAATTTCTCCGGGCATTGCGCAACTGT
>ML832938.1:15746-32878 GCA_009831015.1 Picea engelmannii
AACTCATTGGATTATCATGAGAACGGAGAATGGATCGTGCTTTGGAAGATGCAATCTACTATCAAACCATGTTATTGGGAATACCAAGGGCATCTCTTAATACTCAAATTTTTATATCCGAAGCAAGTTTCCAGGAAACTGCTTGGGTCTTAGCTAAAGATGCTCTACAAGGTCATATCGATTGGTTGAAAGGCTTGAAGGAAAATGTTATTCTCGGGGGGATTATACCTGTCGGTACTGGACAACATATTCACCGTTCAGGGAAATGGAACGGAATGGATCCAAGAATGGGGAATATGAATCTATTTAGCAAAAAAGTGAAAGATATTTTCTTTCATTATCACAAAGTATATTTTTTTTCCATTCAAGAAAATTCTCACAATATTTTGAAGTAGCCATTCAAAAAGTCTTGATAAATAAAGAGATTTCTTGTTATATTCATGATTATTCATTATATAATAGGATGAATATAAAATATTCTATGAGTGAGAACATTTATACCACGTACTAGACAGACAGGCAATCTTTGAGGTGTAATCGATTCCTTTGGAATAATTAGATATTATGCTACATGTTATTTCATTATTTTGGGGAGGAAAGCGAACGAGAATGAGCAAAATATATTGGAACATGGATTTGGAAGTGATGATGGACGCAAGAGTTCATTTAGGGCATAAAACTAGGAAATGGAATCCTAAGATGGCACCTTACATTTTTACAGAGCGTGAAGATACTCATATTATAAATCTGGCTAAAATCGCTCATTCTTTTATCAGAAGCTTGTGATTTGGCATTTGATATAGATGGCAGGGGAAAACAATTCCTGATAGTCGGTATGAAATATCAAGCAGTTGATTTAGTAGCATCAGTTGCTACAGAAGCTCTATGTCATTATGTAAATAGAAAATGGCTTGGTGGTATGTTAACTAATTGGTCTGCTATAGAGACGAGACCTCAGAAGTTCAAGGATTTAAAAAAAGAACAAGATACGAGACGATTCAATCGACCTCCAAAGAAAGAAGCAAAAATTCTCAAGAGACAATTGGACCAATTGCAGAAATATCTAGGTGGGATTAGATACATGACGAGCTTACCCGTTATTGCGATAATTACCAATCAACAAGAAGAATCCATTGCTCTCGGGGAATGTAGAATTTTGGGTATTCTGACAATTTGCTTAGTTGATACAGATTGTGATCCAGATCTTGTGGATATCCCAATTCCAGCCAATGATGATGGTATAGCTTCAATCCAATTGATCCTGAACAGATCAACGTCATCAATTTGCGAAGGAAGGTCATTAAGGTCATTATATCTATATGAAGGGCTAATAGATAGTAAATTAGTAATAATAAGAAAATAGAAAAAATGGACCTGAAGATTTACTGAGTTGGCTGCTATTCCATCTAAGATCTCATAAGAGAAAATTTCATTTATTGGTTCGGTTGGCTGCTCCAAATTGAAAAATATTCTTAATGGAATAACCATTTTATTATCTCGTGACATAACAAATTCCGATGAGAATGAAATAATTGAGGAATCCCTCATTCGACAAAAAACATTTCTTTTCTTATTTAAGTGAATCTTTACAAGGAGGTAATATGGATATGGATATGGATATTGTACGATCTCATATTAGCACACTGAATCATATCTACGAGATATCCGGTGTGGAGGTGGGTCAACATTTTTATTGGCAAATAGGGGGGTTTCAAGTTCATGCACAGGTGCTTATAACTTCTTGGGTTGTAATTGATGTCTTATTAGGTTCATCTACCATAGTTGTTCGAGATCCACAAACCATTCCTACCAGTGGTCAAAATTTTGTCGAATATATTCTCGAATTTTTTCGAGACTTGACCAGAATTCAGATTGGGGAGGAAGAATATGGTCCCTGGGTTCCCTTTATTGGAACTCTGTTTCTATTTATCTTTGTTTCTAATTGGTCAGGTGCTCTTCTTCCTTGGGGAATTATAAAATTACCTCTTGGGGAGTTTTCCGCACCTACAAATGATATTAATACTACAGTTTCTCTAGCTTTGCTTACGTTAATAACATATTTCTATCCAGGTCTTGCAAAGAAGGGGTTAGGTTATTTTGGTAAATATATTAAACCAACCCCAATACTTTTACAAATTAACATCTTAGAGGATTTTACAAAACCTTTATCACTTAGTTTTCGACTTTTTGGAAATATATTAGCTGACGAATTGGTAGTTGTCGTTCCTGTTTCTCTGGTACCTTCAATAGTTCCTATACCTGTAATGTTCCTGGGATTATTTATGAGCAATATTCAAGCTCTAATCTTTGCAACTCTAGATGCAGCTTATATATGCGAATACATGGAGGGTCATCATTAAATCACTAAATCACTGTCCAATCAGACAAAATATTTTCTAAGTATCGTACAAACTCATGACTTGATATGCATGGTAGAAGCAAATCAAGATTCTTAGTTACAAGAGCTTGGTAAAAGGATTGAAGATTAGTTAACTACTAATTATGTCCATTAAATCTCCAGAGAGAGTGGATCAGATTGGTCCATTTGTATAGAGATATGAGAGAAAATGGGAAGGATCAAACATGTTCACTAATCGGAGTTGGTTGAGTAAAGAATGTATCCCGACATAGAATGATGAAATTTTTGTTCCTAGTAAGGGAGGATTTTTTAACATGTTTACTTTGTATATAGTTCGTTTAATATATTAATCCATTTATATTGATTATAAGCCTTATAGATTTTATGGATTAATATATCATCTATAGATGTGATATATAATTACTTATAGGCTCTTACACAGTCTATTCTCTCTTCGTTATAATAATTCATATGCCCAATAAATTGGAATCTGTATTTCGAATATTATGAAGAAGAAATATTTTCATAGGGAATAATAGGTTTCCCTATTCGTTTATATTATCACTTTGATACCATCAAGAAATATTTTGGGTTCTTAGTTGTTCGGAATAAATCATTCCATAATTGATCCATCGATGAACACTAAATAGATGAAATTGTCGTATTATCAACTATTTCCCAACCTTAGTAAGAGGATATTACCATGTATTCCTTCATTTCTGTTGCTTCCGTTATTGCTACTGGATTATCTGTAGGGCTTGCTTCCATTGGACCCGGCGTTGGTCAGGGCACTGCTGCGGGCCAAGCTGTAGAAGGTATTGCAAGACAATCAAAAGTGGAAGATAAAATGCGAGGTACCTTACTGCTAAGTTTAGCTTTTATGGAAGATTTAACTATTAATGGACTAGTTGTGGCCCTAGCACTTCTATTTGTGAATCCCTTTGTTTGATCCTGAAAACAAAGATCCCTACACCTCGTCATTTCATTAGTATTTATCTGAGATTTCCCTTGTTTAGCTGCTCTTTTAGGGGAGGGGCTGATCCGAATAATAAGCAAATGAATTATTTTCTTTTTTCCTATACCTATACTTCGGTCAGAAAGATTCATGACGCGTGCGGTGGGGAAGGGAGTGGATGGGGCAAATAATTTTTTTGTATCCTTATATAAGACCTGGGACTAAGTTAAGTATACCAGATATTCTTATCCAGAACTAGATAGGATCAAATAAGAAAAGAACAAAATTTTGTAGAACATATCCTAGCTCCTGAGAAGGACATCACATGTACTGAATTTAAGGGATCAGTCATGATAAAATTCAGATTCATTTCTTTTCTCAAATATTCACTTGTAGCATACCATATCTCAATCGATTGACGTAATTTTTCCACTGCATGTACATTCCCATAATGATTATGTTTCTCTGAAACATAACCTTGTTGCTCTGCATCTTGGACGAGCCATGCTTTGGAAGGTGCTATTAAAAGATCATCAATTCCTAATGAAATAGTTGTATCAGTATCTTGTTGAAAACCTGAAGTCTTTAGTTGATCCAAGATATGTGATGTATATGTCATTCTGAAGTGATCTATTAATCTTCTAATAAGATTTTTAATGGCAGTTGTATCCATCACTTTATTATAAAAGGGCAAATTATCAAAGGGCAATCTAATTCGTTCATTCATAACGAAAAATCTCCATATTTTCATGAGTAGGATTAAGGATAAATTATATATATATATATATGTGTGTGTGTGTGTGTGTGTGTGTGTGTGTGTGTGTGTGTGTGTGTGTGTGTGTGTGTGTGTGTAACAAATTAAAACTATTATAAATTTTAAATAAAATTATGATATATAAATTATATGTTTGTAGTATCTTTAAATTTTAAAAATTAAATAAAAATTATTTAATTTTTATTTTTTTTAAACCATTTAAAATTAAAATTAAAAATATAAATTTAAACTGATATATTTTTTAAATGGGTGAATGAGAATGTTCGAGGGAAGTTTTCATATTAATATTGCTAATTGAAATCATGAATATATTGCAATTAAAATGATCTTGCACCTTAGTAAGCTTCATCGAACAATCTCTTTTGATTTGAATGTTTACATTGTATTTCTTCCCTTCAAATGTGATTTCTTGTCTTGAGGAAAAACAAACAAGACTGACCACTTATTTTTTTTATGGGAGATTTTTTTTTCCAAATAAAATTTTTGTGATAAATTTATTTTTATTTAACATGCAAATTTTAATTTTAAAATTAAATTTTAAGATAATTTATATGATTGAAATTTTGAAAATAAATTATTATATCTCAAAAATTTATAAAAAACAAGTTTATCAATATATTAACTAATTCAATTAATATAACATTATTATTATTTAAAGCACATGTCGTAAATAAAGTGTTTCCACTTATAATTTATAATTCCACTTATAATTTATAATTGGTCTATATTACTGTATTTTTATTTTTATAATGAATTGATATAAAGGTTAAAAATATATTTTGTTTTTTTAAATCTTATCCATATTAAAGAATATAATTTTTTTTTGAATTAAATCTCTTTTTCTATCAATAAAAAGTTCCATATTTTAATCCAATTTAATTGATTAAAGTGAAATCTAATTATTATTATTAATTTTACATGAGAAAAGTCAATGTGAATATAATCTCCAAGAATACTCTAAAAATTATATATATAACCAATCAAGCATTAAAATTAAAGAAAACAATAAAATATATTTGATAATATCAAATAGAAGGCGATGTGGGAATAAAAAGAATGTGTTAATCTATAAATATTTCCTCAAACAATGGTAGATGGTTGTAAATATTTCTATGTTTTAAAAATCTTGTTAAAATATCATAAAATGTAATGTATTATGGGTGGCAAATAGTCTCATGATTTTAACAATGTTATGAAAATGTATTAATGTAAGGAGTACGGTAGGAATTTCAAAACTTAATCGCCTAAATTTGATGGTTTTGACAATTTGCCAATCAAATTCCCTCCCTGCTAAGAAGGATTTGAATTTGAAAATAAATTTGACAACGACATTTTTTTTTTGGTAAATCAACAACTATATTAAAATGTATAGAAGATTCAACCCCCCTAGAGACCATGCCAATCTCTAGGCCTTGAGGACACAAAAAACAAAAATAGTGCATGCCCCTATGGGGAAACCAAGCCTTAAGCAGTTTAAACAAAAGATGTCTGATAGGATTTAAGTGTTTGTACCAATAACTAAAAACTACAAGCTTAGATAGCATAGCAACATGAAAGGAAAACATAACCAAAAGTCACTTAGCATTCAGAACCTGAAATCCAGTAAGGTCCACCACCTCACATCTAGCAGGAGCCTTGGATCATTCAGCATTAGCATAGTTGTGCATAGGGGGGACGAGATTACCTCAATGATGATTAGCTAACCAGGTGATGACTTCAACCACGTATGTGATCTGAATCTCCAATGCTTCCTGTCTATATTTCAATTATCTGAAATCTTTCTCCTTGGGGAGCATTCCCAAGGCTACCAATGTCTTAGTTTGCCAATATGATTCTAGGGTCCTGTAGAATTTCGAGTTGTGATATCTATAGCAACCCAAATCTGGAATCAAGCTTCCTATTTGAGCATCGACCTCCTCACCGTCATGAAACTCTCTGAGTTGTCGAGCCTCCTCTTCCAGCTCTACCATGTTAACTTTATTTGTATCCGGGACGAATTCTTCATAAGTTTCATCTGCTTCCATTGTTACCTTCGCAACCCGAGTTAGCTGAGCAGTGGGGGGCGAGCGATCTAGGCAGCGTGAGGATGAGAGGGTCGTCTTCCTCATGGGGCCATAACTAAGAAGACATGGACTTGAGAAGGGTTGACAACAAAGAAGGTATGGGAAATTCAATAGATGATAAGGAGAATTGGAGGCTTAACGCAGAACATGCTCAGGACCACAATATTTCCCAGTCGAGGATCCCAATTTATGGCTCGAATGGACCATCGCCTTGCCTCCGATAATTGGGCATTGATATTTCGAAGAGGGAGTCTTTTCATCATAACCTGACAAGGGTTAATCCCTCGTGGAAGGACTAGAGCTATCATCATTTATGAACTTAAGTGACAATGAGCTTCCATGTCTATCATGTGAGGGCAAGGTCAAAATGAGGTTGTCCTCGATCGTTGTCGGCTCTTGATTATCCACCAAAACTCATGTGTATGAAACCACCTTGACATGACCGATAAAGTTGTGATGGTTGTCGACTGGAGGGACATGAGCACGATATGGAAGGCATACATGTGTCATATGTCGTCGAGAGTGGGATGTCTCATCGCTCGTACCCGTTGTCATCATGAGAACTGGCAGACACCCATCGGGGGAAATCTAATGACGATATTAATTGTATTGGCCATTTTTAATTAACTTTGATAATGATATGAAGGATTCTCATCAACACAAGAGATGTTGTAATACTCCAGATATAAAAAGTATGCATAACATAAATAAAATGCTAGAAATGGAAGATAAACAACAATATAACCATAACAACACCACAATAACACCAAAATGATATCAGAATAACACCAGAAAGAGCACTTCGATTACTGAGAGCAATGTTCACTTGCCTCTTCGAGGGGGCAACCTCAAGCAGAGAAAATATCTATTACAATAATATCCAAGACAACAGTTCTCATACTCTCGACTCCTATTTATATTAAATATGTCTATCAAAAGAACCATCTAGAGGAAGATCATTCTAGAAGCAGAAGCTTCTATTAGGTCTTCTGACATTCGACTTATTCTTCCTTATTTCTAGGCATTATTAATATTGACCTTTATTACATCGGAATATATTATTGTACCTATGTGAGGGGTTAGGTCCCTAACATGTCCTCCCCCTTAAAAACAGCCTTGTCCTCAAGGCTTGAGATGTGGAAATTGTTGCAGAATGGTAGTTGGTTCCCAAGTGGCATCTGTTGGGGTTGTATCTTTCCACTGTACTAACACTTCCTTGATGGTTCGCTAACGCAGGCGACGCTCACGTTGGTCCAAAATTGCTTCTGGATGTAGCCAAATGGAGCCTTCTTCGTCCAACTCGAGAAGGTTGGTTTGAGTTTGACACTTAGTTCCAATCACCTTCTTTAAGCAGGAAACATGAAAAACAGGATGTAGCTTAGAATGACTGGGCAAAGCTAACTTATAGGCCACATGTCCCACACGCTTGAGAACGGTATAAGGACCATAAAATTTGGGCACTAGTTTCTAACAATGGTCAGCCTTGAGGGAATTTTTCTTGTAAGGTTGCAGTCGAAGAAACACCTGATCCTTTTCTACAAATTGACATTCAGAGCAACCTTGATCTGCTTGTTGCTTCATGAGATTCTGGGCCATGACCAAATTCTCTTTGAGGGTACGGAGAATAGCCTCTCGAACTGTAAGCGTTTGGTCCACCGCCTGGACCTTCGAGACACCTAGTAAATATGAGAGAACTGAAGGTGGATTTTGTCCATATACTACTTCAAAAGGAGTCATGCGGGTAGTTGTATGGTATGAAGTGTTGTACCACCATTCAACTAGTAGAACCATTGATCCCACTGATTTTTCTTTTTCGATGCAAAACACCTCAAATATGTTTCCAAACACTTTTTGACAACTTTAGTTTGACCATCAGTCTAGGGATGATAACCTTTGCTGAGATGCAATTGGGTGCCTTGTAGCTTGAACAGTTCTTGCCAAAAATTGTTGGTGAAAGTTGGGTCGCGATCAGAAACAATAGAATGTGGCATGCCATGAAGCTTGAAGACCTAATCCATGAAAAGTTGAGCCACAGTGGATGTTGTAAATGGGTGTTGAAGAGAACATAAATGAGCATACTTAGAAAGGCGATCAGCGACCACCATGATGACTAATTTATTGCCAGATTTACGTAAGCATACAATAAAATCCATATAGATATCCCGCCAAATAGCAGGTGGAATCGGAAGCAATTGTAGTGTGCCAGGAGATTTGACTATTTTGCGCTTGTTGCGTTGACACACATCACATTCAGCCACAAAATTATGAACATCCTGTTTCATACCCTCCCAGAAAAAAGAATGTTTGACCTTGTCATAGGTTTTGGTAAACCCTGAGTGCCCAGCTGTGGGTGTAGCATGAAGCTTAGAAAGTACTGTGGATTTAAGTTTTGATTGTTTACTTAAATACAAATGACCTTTGTATCAAATCTCATCATGGATCCAAGAGTACCCTGGGGAAACTGGAGAATTGGACTGCAATTGTTGTATTAGATGCGAACTTTTGGGATCATGTAGCCATTCCTGGTGAACGGCTTGGAGCCAATCTGGTACAATGAAGGAGAGAGAGAAAAGGGACCCTTCACATTCATATTTTCGGGAAAGTGCATTCGCAATCACATTGTCTTTGCCTTTGTTATAAATGATCTCATAATCATATCCAAAGACCTTAGTCACCCATTTTTGTTGCTCTAGGGAGGAAATGCGTTGTTCTAGAAAATACTTGAGGCTTTGATGATCTGTCTTAATTTGGAAGCGTTTCCCCAATAGATAAGGGCGCCAAAGATCAACGACATGCCAACATTTCCCTTTCATAGATTAATTTGCCCAAATTTTGTTCAGACAGTTGTTTACTGGTAAAGGCCAAAGGCCGACCTTCTTGCATAACGACAACGCCAATTCCTTTTCCTGAA
This sequence comes from Picea engelmannii, assembly GCA_009831015.1. Taxonomy (NCBI): domain Eukaryota; kingdom Viridiplantae; phylum Streptophyta; class Pinopsida; order Pinales; family Pinaceae; genus Picea; species Picea engelmannii. The sequence goes on from ML832938.1 coordinate 24,810, forward strand.
GCATCATATTCCAGGACAAAGGTCTTTGTGAAATCAGGAAGTGCCAGGACTGGAGTGGTGCACATGCCCATCTTCAAGTTTTGAAAATCCTGAGCAGTTGTTGGAGTCCAGGTGAAATAATTCTTTTTAAGGAGTGCAGTGAGAGGGGCCGCAATATTTCCATAGTTCTTAACTAACTTGCGATAATATCCTGTTAAGCCCAGAAATCCATTCAAGATTTTGAGAGTCTTTGGGTGAGACTAGTATTTCATAGCTTCAATATTTTTAGGATCCACCCTGACGTCGTGCTTTCCAACAAGATGACCCAAGCATTCGACTTTTGAGGCGCCAAAAGCACATTTAGATTGTTTGAGGAAAAGTTGGTGCTGAGAGAGTATATGGAGAACTCTATCCACATAAGCAAGATGGTTTGTCCAGGTTTTTCTATAGATGAGGATATCATCAAAGAAAACTAAGACAAAATGATGGAGAAAAGGACGAAAGACATGATTCATGAGGTTTTGGAAAGTGGAGGGAGCATTACACAAACCAAAGTGCATGACCAAAAACTCATAGTGGCCCTCATGAGTTCTAAAGGCAGTCTTAGGAATGTCTGCCTCTTTCATACGGATCTGGTGGTATCCAGAATGAATATCAAGTTTAGTAAAGAATTGGGCGCCACTCAATTCATACAAGAGGTCATCAATGACAGGCATGTGAAATTTGTCTTTAATGGTGAGTTTGTTGAGAGCGCGGAAATCAGGACAAATGTGCCAAGAACCTTATTTCTTCATGACCATGACCACCGGAGAAGAGTAGGGTCTCATACCAGGGCGGATAACACCTACGTTAAGCAGTTCTTGAACCATTTTCTCAATTTCATTTTTTTGGGAAAAGGGGTGACGATAAGGACAAATATTGGGAGGAAGGCTTCCTGGAACAAGGGGAATGGAATGATCATGAACACCATGGGAAGGAGGGAGTCCCTGGGGAGTGGAAACAACCACTTGATGTTTAGAGAGGATGGATTGGAAGTCCTGTGGCACAAAGGGTGTCTCAATTGCATGTATGGCATGGAGTTGGGAAATAACACCCGAATGACCTTTTTTGAGTAGCTTTTCCATTCGATGGGAACTAATTATCTCAGGGGAACCGACAGTGATTCCTTGGAACTTATATTTTTGGCCCTCCTGGTCGAATTGCATGGTAAATTCCTTAAAATCCATAAGAATGGGACCCAAAGTCCTTAGCCAATCTGCACCCAACACAATGTCACAACCGCCCATGTCGATAGAAAACATATGAGATTTTAGGTGGCAGACACCAATTTGGAGACACACATTTTCACAACGCCCTCCACATTTCATGGACCCGCCATTGGAAACCATGATTTGGAAATTATTAACTGCACGGATATAGCAATTAGTTTCTTGGGCAATGCGGCGATGAATAAAATTATGGGTGCTTCCACTATCAACAAGAATGATGACCTTCCTATGCTTGATGTAGCCAACTAGTTTGAGGGTTTAGGGAGCAGAGAAGCTAGTAAGAGCATTTAGGGAAATGACCGGTTCTACTTCGGGAGGGTATGAGGGAGGGGAAATGTCAGTGGGTTCAGGTGACTCAGACACAAGAGGAGCTTCAACATCCTCTTCCGAAACATCCTCCGAGATGGCCATAAAAATATTTTGTTCCTTACACTTGTGTCTCGAAAAATGTTTTTCATCACAATTATAACAAAGGCCTTTGAGTTAACGTTCAACTATTTCGGCCCTGGTCAATTTTTGAATCTTTAGTGGAGTAGAAGGAGGAGTGGTATTTATTGGTTTGGTGCAAGGAATAAATGAGGGTTTTCGGTTTTGAGAAAAGACAACCTATTGTGCTTCCTTAGCTCGTTTAGTAACCTCCACCCAACTCTGAGGCCGAGCCATGAGGACATGGGCACGAATCTCATCCTTGAGGCCACTGATAAAACATTCTCGAAAAAAAGCATCAGACATGCCCTCTATACGAAAAGTCAGTTGCTCAAAAGCAATTACAAAGTCTTCCACTGTGCTAGATTGCTTCAACTTTGTCAAATGGCCTAAATGGTTGGTGTCAGTGTCAAAGTGTTCATAAAGCTCTACAACAAAGTGTGTCCAAGCAACATACCCTTGACGAAAAAAAATTCTCTTGCCACCATTGCCAACGTTCTTGATCTAGATGGAGAACACCATACCGAAGTTTGGCCAAGTCATTTGTAATGTCGTACAAAGAAAAATAATGTTCCATTTGAGTTACCCAACCAGTGGGATCCGAGCCATCAAATTTGGTCACATCCACCTGCGGAAGGCACAGGTCACGCTGAAAGTCATGGGACTGGAAATTATGGTAATGAGAGGAAGTTGCAGCTTCGGTATGCAAAGGTGGGTCAGATAAAGGGGGATCTGTAGGGATATGCAGCTTGGTGTAGATCATCGAAGCGACGGATTCAAGCTGGGTAGTCATGTCTTGTTTGAGGTCTTCTTTGAGTTCTACGATTGAGGCAGCGATGGAGGAATGCATGTTTTTATTGATGGAGGCAATATTGGCATTGATCTATCTCACTTCTTGTTCGGTCTCTGTGAAATTAGATTGCAAGGTATTGAAGCGAGCTTCCAAGTCTTGGCTACAGGTATGGGCCATGATGACGAGGGAATCGAAAAGGGGTGGGTGGGGTCAAAAATTTTGCTGAAAAATGATGGGTATGAATGTGATAAGGGCAAAGAGATAAATCCAATGGAATAGATCTCAAATACTGGTGCAAAAATTTCCAGACTAATTTTTTTTTTCTACACATGCGGAGTTATACTCTGGTCTGAAGAATATTGCAGTGATGAAATTCCCAAATGCTTAACCAGGAAGACATGTGTAGTGATTCAACAACTCGAACACATTTGCGCAACAATATATCTTGTTTGTTTTATTTTTTGTTTTCGTCCCCAAGGGTTAGGTAATCAAGGGTTCTACAGACAAGGGTTTGCCCTGTGCTATAACTCTCTGATATACGTGCGGGGTCCAGCAATAGTACTTGGCCCAATATTTCAGGGCACCAACTAAGAGGCTAGACCGTGCCCTTAGTCATACTACCTGACTACCCAGGTACTAGAGAGTATCTTCCCGAGTGTTGTTCTCGGTGGCACTATAACAGTCAGGTGGTCGATCGGTTTATCTAAAGAGGGCTTCAGGAAATCTAGGCCGATCCGTATACAGGTGTTGTCTGATGCGCTACCACTCGAAGGGGTACCAACAGGGGTTATAAGGGTGGCCAACAGATGTGCGCTTAAGTACCACTTGTATTTCCTGCGTGTATGAATCTCTCAACCGCGGGTTTATGCACGTAATGACAGATCTCTGTAGCTTAAAGACGCTGGAATACGTCTCTACCCTGAAAAAAATTAACCCACAATTTTTTGTCGAGGAAAGTGCTCTGATACCACTTGTAATATTCCAGATATAAAAAGTATGCAGAATAGAAATAAAATGCTAGAAATGGCAGATAAAGAACAATATAACCAGAACAACACCACAATAACACCAAAATGATATCAAAATAACACCAGAAAGAGCACTTCGATTACTGAGAGCAATGTTCACTTGCCTCTTTGAGGGGGCAACCTCCAGTAGAGCAGAGCTCTATTACAATAATATCCAAGACAACAATTCTCATACCCTTGACTCCTATTTGTACTAAATATGTCTATCAAAAGAACCATCTAGAGGAAGATCCTTCTAGAAGCAGAAGCTTCTATTAGGCCTTCTTACATTCGACTTATTCTTCCTTATTGCTAGGCCTTATTAATATTAACCTTTATTACATCGGAATATATTATTCTACCTACATGAGAGGTTAGGTCCCTAACAGATACCATAAAAGCTAATCTTCATAATCATACATATAATCCATATTTGAAACATTAAAAAATACTATTAACATATTTTAAAAATACATTTTAAATATACATTATTTTCAAGTTGAAAAAAATATATATAAAAAAAATATTTAAAAAAACTTTTACTACATACCACTCTACACCATTAATTTTCATATCAGTAAAATTAATTGATACATCAAATACATAAACTTTATGTATGCATAGTATTGATTAATTATTAATTTCATGGAACCATTGAATAGGTAAATGTGACAATTTTCCACTAATATAAAGAGTCAAGGATTGAATACTTAACCTTGAGTTTAAATTTGTAGAGATAAAAAATCAAGTACATCCCAAAAAACAAAAATACTTTATGTATTTTCACTTAAATATTTTTAAATTTTTTTTATATTTTTAAATAATAATTTTTAAATTATTATCATATATATAATTTTGATGTGAATTATTTTTATTATATATACTTTTAATTTAATTTTGTATTTTTTAATTTTTAATATTTTTAAATAATGAATTTTAAATTATTATCACTTATATGTATAATTTTAATGTAAATTATTTGTATTATATATATATATTTAATTTTGACTTTATAACTAAAAAATCAATTATATAAAAAAACAATTTAAACATTTTTTAATTTTAATATTTTTAAATTATATATATATATATATATATATATATATATATATATTATTTATTTTGATTTTGTAAATAAAAAAATCAACTACATCCCAAAAAACACATGAATAATTTATCTATTTTAAGTGGAACATTTTTAATTTAATTTCAATATTTGTATATTAGATAATAATTTATCCAGGTATTCCTAATGGATTCATCGAGGGTTTTTTTCGTTTGAATTTGATTTGTAAGTCAAGTTCTAATAAAAAAAAATTTTACAATGAACATACTTTACATGGGATCTGCAGTGTCGCGGTGACATTTATCTTTGTTTAAAATAACTTACAACATCCCAATTCAAATATCCATCATTATAAATTGCAGAATTATGCAATATTTCATAATTCTCTCTAATATTGCCTTATTACATATAATTAGTCTCGGAGTTTTTCCCCATTTTTTACGTTTTTCATTAAGATTGGTGATCTATCTTATTTTCTGGCAGCGATACTGAGCAATCTCAAGTGGCCTTCGTTACCTTTAAGGATCGCTTTGCCTTTTTCGGTACCCACCATTTTTTAACCCTAATGAATTTAAATTAGATTTGTAGAGTTTTTTATACAGATGATCCAATAATTCAAGAAAAGAGAAAAAAACATATCTCAAGAAAAAAGAAAAAACATAAAACAGTTAGTACCAAGATACTTGTTAAACTTTTGTAATATTAAAAAATCATCTACACGATCATGATAACGACATGTGACAAATATAACAAGTTTTCTTGGCAATGGAGTGACTATCTCTCCTAGTGGCTTTATAATTCATTCTTGAATTTTGATTTACATAGATTCACAAAAACTACCCAAAAGTCCTAACAATCCTTTCCGGGGTGCATAATCTATGGAGGTTCCTCATCATTAAATGGCGGGGACACCTTACAAATGCAGTTGTCTTTTTTCTTTTTCTTTTGTATCATAATTCATATTATACCCTATTTCCATAAATATAGGCTTGACAAATAGTCCCAGTTATATGATAAAAGATTTTGATATCATAAACCTGCCAACTTATGATATTTCTTCGTTGACAAGAGCGGTGGTACCAATTATATGATAAAATATTTTGATATCATTTTTTTCCACGGAAATTTTTCTCATTGAGTATAATTTTTTACAAATTCAGCATACTTTTCTGCATATGGTGCCTGTGCCTGAAAAAAAACGCAGGTCTGTTTAAAACAGTGCCAGTTACTAAAAAGACACACCCTATCCCCTGCCAGAGTAAAGCAATGATCAATAGTTGCCAGCTAACAAGGAGACACTCCTTGTCCAAATGCCAGAGTAATAAAACAAAAACAAAACAGCCTCTGTCTCAGAGGAGGAAGTCCAGAAAATACCAGTATGTTCTTCGAAATATAGCTTGAAAAATCTTAAGAATGCTGAAAAAAGAACATGCATTAAAGCAAAATTGTCGAGGAGGGACCCTCAATGCCGTCCTCCCATTGAGAGTAATTGATTTGACCAAAGGGCATCGATAGTGCTTCTTTTGACAAAGTGTCTGCAACACAGTTATCTTCTCTGAAGATATGGGCAAAAGATAAGGTCCTAAAATGTCGAAGGGATTCTCGGGTTCTATCTTCCCAGCTCAACAGGGCAGCCACCTGGAGATCCACCTTCTCATTGAGACAATCAATTATAATTCTTGAATCACCAAGAACCAGCAGATCAAAAAGGTTCAATCTTCGAGCCAAGATGAGCGTTGCCCAAGCCCCCATGAGTTCAGCCTTTGTGTTAGAGCCTTGTCCACAGTTGAGTGTCCACCGGAAGGAGGAACGGGTTGATATGTGTAACATCCCACCAGCTCCGCATAGTTTGCCATTTTGTTGCACAGCTCCATCAAACCAAGCAATGACTCTATTTGACGAGAGCTTTACGTGGGAGGTACGTAAAGTATGAGGTTTATGGCCAGTACCCGGAGAAGCCACCGCTGCAAGTGTTTTGTAGATCACCCTATGAATCGAAGGACAACCTTCATAAAAAACTGTCTCGTTCCTAATAACCCAAGTGTTCCAGCAAAGAAAGGTTGGCAGCAAAGGGTAGGAATTATTAGAAGAAAACCAATTGTTGAGGCAAGAGCTAACCAAGTCGCCAATCCACCTTGTTGAGAGATTTAGATTGTGTAATACATGCTTCCAGACCGCACCAGTAAACTGGCAAGTCACAAAGAGATGAAGAGTCGATTCGCAGCCCGCTTTGCACAATGGACATCTACTTGGTCCTATCCATCCTCGAGCCTGTATGTTTTCCCAGACAAGCACTTTGTTTGTGGATAGTAGCCAAATAAAGAGCTTAATTTTAGTGGGGTAATCCCACTTCCTAAATTTTTTTCACCAGATTTCCTCTTTGTTGTCCCAAAGCTTAGTGGCCACTGCGTTGTAGGCATTTTTAACTGTGAACTTCCTGGATAAGTCTCCACCTGTCCATATGAGCACGTCCGACTGATCTTGGAGAGATATGCCCATTCCAAGTAAATGCGATCTGAACCGGTTCCACTCGGTCTCGAGGTCCCCTTCGAGCTCCAGAAAAGATCCTTACAGCCAATCTGTGCTTATCACACCTCCCGAAAGTGAACTCTGTGCTTGGTAAAGGAAATGCATTCCTTTACGGTTAAGGTGGTCAAATAGCGGAGGTGATAGCAATGAGAGTTTGCCTAGACCCAGAATGGAGTCTCGTCCCACCTCAATTGACTTCCCGGAGCCTGGATTCCACGCAATCCACTGGAGAATAATAGGTAGCATGTTTAAGAGGTTATTCCATGTTTGAGAGGCACTCGATGAATGTGTTGTTGCCGATCTTAGCCAAATATGGACCTGCTCATGTGGAAAGTATTTATCCTTAATTACTTTATTCCAAATACCTGGTTTCATAAGAACTCTCCAAAAAGTATTTGCAGAAAGCGCCCTGTAGAAGAGGTACAGATTTCTCAGGCCCCAACCTCCCAACAATTTTGGTTTAGAGATCTCCTACCATTTGCAAAGATGGAAGCCCCTTCGTTGTTTGCTGCCAGACCAAAGGAATTCGAAAATCAATTGCCGAATTTTCTTAATTACCGAGAGGGGAAAGTGGGCAATGGCCATCCAATATACAAGTAAAGATTCTAGTACGGCCTTAACTAAAATGAATCTGCCTCCCAATGAAAGTAGCCTGTAACACCAATGGTGAATGCGGTGTTCGAATTTTTCTGTCAGCCAGCTCCAGTCTGTCGCTTTGTAGTTTGTTGACTTTAAGTGAAACCCCAGATATTTGAAGCCTTCCGATAGGTTTGTAGAGTCAAGACTGAACAAAGCTTTTAGTTCAACCAGGGTGGCCTCCCTAACCCCCATTGCCAAGAAGGTTGATTTGTGAAAGTTGATCTTCATACCTGAAACCAAGCAAAAAGTGTTAATAATTTTATGAATTTCGATCCACTCAGACATGGTTGCTCCAGTCATGATGATCACATCATCCACGAAGAGTAAATGCAAGATTTTGACTAATCTCGAAACTTTTATCC
>ML832938.1:39781-52947 GCA_009831015.1 Picea engelmannii
GAGGGTTTCCCAGGATAAATGTTGTGTCTCTTGTGATTGTGTATTTCTCAGTGATCTTGGATTATGCTATTGTTATCTAATGAAATGAAAACATCTATAATAATGGCTTAAACATTAACATCCTGATGATTAAAACAATGAAGAGGGTCAAGGAAATGCATCCCATCACCCATCTAGTGGTAGTCACTCCAAAACCGCACTGTAATAAGATGAGGCGAAGAAAATTCCAGTTGGTGCTATCGAAAGCCTTGTTGAGATCCAGTTTTAGAAGGATAGCTTGTAGTTTTTTTGTCCTTATGCTGTGTGAGAACTCTTGTGTTGTTCCTATAGCATCGAGGATTTGTCTTCCTTTTAGGAAGCCTGACTGTTCTTCCGAGAGTGTCTTGGAGAGTATGGGTTTGATCCTTCCGGAGATGATTTTAGAAATTATCTTATAGCAGAGATTACAAAGCGATATAGGATGAAAATCCGAAAACCGTCTTGAGAGATTTGATTTTGGAATTAGAACAATGAAAGTTTTGTTAATCTTCTTGTTGACACAACCATGAAGTCTTGAATCCTCTACAAAGTCCAACAGGTCATTTCCCATTAAGTCAAAGAAATGGAGGAAAAGTTCCATGGACCAGCCATCGGGTCCTGGGTTTTTTTCCTTTGTGCAAGGCAATTTTAGGGAACTAACCACCTCTATTGTGACCATCCTGGGGAAGAGTCTGGCAGTGTTCACCTTATCTGAAAGAAGTGGTTCATCGGTGTCCCTATAGAAAGAGTTGAAGTGGTTGAAGGCCTCCTTTTTGATGTCCTCCTGTGTTTTGTGAATGTTGCCATCCTCATCCCCGATATCCCACATGAATCTTTTATTCCTACGATGGCTAGGGTATCGATGGAAGAACCTCGTGTGTTTGTCCCCGCTAGAAATCCAAAGGGCCCTGCTCTTCAATTGCCACCTTTCTTCTTCCTCCAGGAGATAGTTGTTTCTAGCTTGCTCAAGGCGTCTCAAGTTGTAGTCAAAGTCCTCAAACCTGGTATACTATGCCTTCATCCGAAGAAGTTCCTCCAGTTCCTTTTCTAAAGAACATAGCTCTGCCTTTTCCTTTGAATTTTTTTCCTTTAACCAGATTTTTGTGTGCTCTTTTAGACGATTTAGTTTTCTCTCCAGGCTACCCCGCGGATCCCCAAGAATCGAGAGAGATGTGTCAGTCCCCACCGAATAGACTAGGTGTACAAATGATTCCTCCCTTAACCATGCGGGTTTAAATTTGAAAGGGTATGATGCTCCAGCACCCGCTTCCCCCAGTTGTAGGCAAATAGGGGCATGGTCTGATAGATAGGGTAAGTCCACCCAGGCACGAATTCTACAATGGGATGTGATCAGTCCATCTACCACCAGAAATATGTCTAAGCGTTTTTCAATCCCGTATGTTCCAAATATTTCATTTCTCCAGGTTGGCAACATCTCAACAGGTGCCAAGTCCACTAAATTGTTTTTGATAAAGAGTTGCTTGAAAAAAAAAGAGTGGATATGGTCAAGCGTTCTCTCCCCAGATCTCTTCAGTGCTAGTAGTAAGGTTTATGTTGCCTGTTATGATGATGTCTTTCACCGCTAGAAGGCCGATACGGTCTAGGTTTTCCCAGAAAAATATCCTATCAGTGCATGGTCCATAAGTGTTCAACAAAGTCAGCTTTCGATTTAGTTTGAAGCAAGTACCAGTCAACAAGATCCCTCCGGGGCTTAGAACAAGGGTTAAGTCAAGAATTGTGGGATCCCAAGAAGCCAGGAGTCCTCCCGAATTACCAACATCACTGGCCGCACAAATCATCCAATCCGGTCAGAAAGTGTACACGAAGTTTCTCGCTGAAGCAACATCTATCATGGTTTCTTGCAGGAAGATAACAGAAGGTCTAGTGTTCTCAAGAAGTCGTCTCAAGGAGGCATGTTTTAGGGGTCATCCTACCCCTCTGATATTAAGGGATAGTAGGATCATGACTTAGCCCTGGCAAGGGCTTTTAATCCTCTAAGTGCCCCTATATCAACAACAGATGAAAGAGAAGTCGAGCTCGTGGGCTCGGTACTGGCCTTCTTACGCGCACTATGGGTTTTTAGTGGCGATAGCTCTAGTCCTAACCCCCTGGACCAAGAACGGTCAGTTCCAATAGTCTTGTGCACTCCTGATGAAGAAGGTAGGTCGAGTTGGGGGTTTGCATGGTGAATAAGGGTCTTTCCTTTGTAGGTAGGGAGAGGGAAGGATCCAAGTGGAGTAGGAGGTGTAGGGGTGAGAGAAAGTAGCATGTGTTCCAATTCTAGGTCAGTAGCAGCTGGCTCAGCATAGCCTGGTAGAGTGGGGGAAAGTGTGGGGGATAAAGGAGGGGGTGCAGGTTCTGAGTTTACAAGTGGTGAATCAGAGATACTCAGATGTGTTGGTCTAGTAGGAGAGGAGAGAGGAAGGGGTTCTATGACTAGGAGCTTGGCGACAGGATTTCGTGGAAATAGGAGGGAGCTCGCCAGCGAATTCGGGTTTAGCCTCTCCCAAGCAGAGAGGGAGTTGTACAGAGAGGGGAAAAAGAGTTGAAGCTTACCGACAAGTGAATCATCAAGGGGGTCTAGACTGTCGGCCCTCCTCTGAGTAGGGGAGGCGATCATACCATTCAAATCAGGTGGAGAGTCATACACATCAAATATGGGAGCCTACAAAGGATCTTCATCTGACATGGCTAGGGGATATTGAGCGCAATATCTTCTCAGATGACCTGTCCTTCGAAAAAAAAAGCACCAGAAAGGGATGACCAGGTAGTCTAAGCGCTGTGCAAAGTGGAATCACCTCCATTCTATCTCCAATGTTTTAGGCAGTCCAACGTGTATGTCTATTTCCACTAAGACCTTTGCCATTCATTTATCTGAAGCGGCTAGAGCCTATGCATCCACCCGAAGGAAGCGTCCTAAAGAATTTCCTATGAGTTCAAGCGCCTTCTGGTTCCACAGATGTAGAGGGAGACCCAGAAGGAGAACCCAAAAGTGCCTAAAGCTGAAGTATTATGTGTAGGGGTTGAAACCTATCCTCCATCTTTTAAGCATGATGCTTCCTCCACCAAAACTCCAGAACTTTTCCAAAATGCAAACAGAGTCCTCAGGTTTATTGAGAATGAAACCTAGCCAACCTTTTTGGAGGTAAAGAGTCTTAGGAATGTGGCCTAGGACAGGCTTCGAGTTGGCAACTAACTAGTCCTCTAGACTCTGCTTACATCTTTCCTTATATGCCATCCTCCCTACCAAGGCGCAGAGAGCCAGGTTACAGGCTTCAGGGAGTCCTATGTCCATCCCCAGAACAAGTTTTGGATGTTTTTGATTCGGCCTCCACTCCTTATGTGTCCTTTTGGTCAAGCTGCAGTTGTGGTGGGGAGAGGGCCCTCTGAAGAAACCGCCTTCCAGATGTTCTTGCCTACCTGGCCTCCTGTCATTCTAAGAAGGATGTTTTTGAGGTCCTATCTGTACAAGTTGTGAAGTAGATCCACCAGTAGCAGTGGTGCATCGCTTTGCAGTTCCTGTAGAGTGAGAACTAAGTTTGTTAGCAGGAAAAGTAGTAGTATGTTTGAGAGAGTTAGTGTGGTAGTAACTGTTACATAGTGCATCGACTGATGCCAAAATTTCCGGGTGGTCCCAGGGATCCACGTCCTCTGCTCCTAAAGGTTCAAAGCCATCGAGATTCATAATGGAACCTTCTATGTACTCAGGGACGGGGCTAACACAAGTAGCAGGCTGTCAGAACGTAGGAAACTGAGAAAAAAACATGTCAAGCATAGTGAATAGTGCCTCCAACCAACAACAAAGAGATGGTGGGTCCAGGGAGAGAGTTAGATGGAATTGAAGTCCAATACCGAAAAAACACAGGAAAAAAACAAGGAGGAAACAGCTCAGGAACCTCTACCGGATGCAGGAGAAAAATGGTATATCAGAGTTGGGTCTATGTCCACCAAAGTCTAGAGAGGTAGTGAAAAGGTTCCCCAATGTTTGCAGTTGGACCCAAAATCCGCCATTAATGCAGGGATTGTCGCCTCCTCCATTTTCAATTTTTTTAACTTACCCTACTTTTTGACGAGATTTCACGTTCCCTCAAATATTTTGATATCATAAACGTGCACTAGATACCAAATTGAATGCTTGACATATACTGGTGTAAGGCTAAAATAAAGTTATGATGTGAAAGAGATAAGATAAGATATAATATGTCTTTAATTTTGGCATGGAGTAATGTTAAGGTCTTGACCAAAAGTCATGGTATTAAACCAAAGTCATAATTTCAAATGAAGAAACGTGGTATAATTTTATGATTTAGTTAGAATATGGAAGAGAGACATGGATTGTCTTTAATTTTGGCATGGAGTAATGTTAAGGTCTTGACCAAAAGGCATGGTATTAAACCAAAAAGTCATAATTTCAAATGAAGAAAGGTGGTATAATTTGATGATTTAGTTAGAATATGGAAGAGATATGGATTAAATTTAAGAAAAGAGATATGTTGGGTATAATATGTCATTATCTTTAAAGGGTAAGATGATTATAATTAATCTTTAAAACATTTTTTTACTCTTTTTTTTTTATAAAGTGGATAAGGTGGGGTTATATACCAACAAGGGGTGATATAAGGGTTTTTAGACATGTGTTATTGGTGAAATAAGATAGCGTGAATAATGCAATGCATGGGAAAAGGGCCATGCTTAGCTATAAGTCAAGTGCTACGATAAATTCGTCAAGAACATTACGCCAACTTTAATGAGAAAGCATGAAAACTTGAGCGAGTAGTTTGATTTGAGGGGGTAGACTGGCAACACTTTTCCAGTTAGAAACTGATGACCAAAATGGTCATCAACAAATCACAATATAAGGAAAATTGTGACACAACTTCTATTTATCTTCCCCAATGACGGACCTTATGCCTTATTGTTCCCATTGGACCTTCAGTTGATTAAAACATGTCAAGACCATTAATATACTAATTGAAACTACCCCTAATTAGCAAACACCTTACTGTGTCCCAAATCCATTTTATTACCACTTACATTTTAGTTAATACACAAGAATGCTTCTCTTATTGATTTATTCTTCCCAAGTTCCATATAGGACCACCACATTTAAACTATAGCCTATTGGTTTGACCACTAGTTAGAACCTTAGCTCATCATTGGTTCTCTAATTAAGTGAACCTTATATTGAGATCTATATAAATTTCATTAAGTTGTGCATACAATCCCACTAGGGGTTTCTTGATAATATAACCAATTAGTCTTGAATTTTATTATCACTCTAGCTTGAGTGGTATGATACATACATCATCACTCATGAGATTGGTGTACATAAAGTTCCCCGTGCTTAGGAACATTTACTAAGATATCATTAATTGATCACTATGCAATGCATTCACTTCATAGTTTCTTTGGACATTGTTTTCAATCTTACTTTCTTATTAAGTCATATAGATTATATCTCAACAAGGTAAATGTCGAGTATATGATTATTTTCACCATAACTGAGGAAAATCATGATTTCTATCAATAGCATTATTACAAACATGTTATGCATAAAGAACACCATTGTTGGTGGTTTTTCATCAAAAGGGTGAGCAAAACCCCTTACTTGAAGATTGTGAATCAAGCAATAGACAAAATAGACATTAAACTAGAATTGAAAACCTTCACAATGTTCATGCAAGTAAAACCCTAGTTCATGTGAGGTACAATAACTAACTATGCAAAAGAAAAGAAGTTCATCATGAGTAAGGAGATAAAAGAGTGAACATTATATTAATCTAATAGAGAAGGAAATGAACATACAACACCTAGTAGACTCACTTGATGAAGACAAGTGGACTCCAAAGCCCCTCCTTGGGACAAGTCCTTTGCTTCCTTTATATGCTCCAACTCCAAACTTGAATAGAGGAGTAGATAAGAAACTACAATAATGAGGCAAGAGCATAGGGCCCTCAAGACTTGAGCGATATTCCAACAACATAACCTTATTGGGATGGAATAATGTGAATATGCGACCTCAATAGCTTTATTTATAAGTTTATGGCAAAGAACCCTCTTGACATAATATTCCATATAATGGTTTAAAATGACTAAATCAATGTTTAATAATAGTAATTAAGGTTTGATAAGGTCCACACATAACTAATACATCGTTTAGAAGGAAAATGTGCATTAATTGGATTAGAAAATAGTTAAGAAATTGTGCTTTTGAGGCAACACACTTTTTAGGCTTTTTTTGCACTAAGCACGTGGACTTCTTTGCCAATTATCTATGTTGGAAACCTTTGGTCAAACTCAAGAGTCAACTTGGCTAATTGGTGAGATTGAGGTCATATGGTCATGGAATGGAGTGTTAGCATCGAGCATTAGATCAATTGGTCTAGAGCCGAACTTTCCTGCTTGTTGTTGGTCATAGGTTCAACTCTCTTGATCCCCTTGGGGTTAGGCCCCATAATTAGGGCCAACGATTTACCCTGTTTACCATCCATGGATTATGGGGAAGTACTTAGAGGGTTTTTCGCGAGGGTTTCCTTGGAAAAAAATGGTGATGGAATGGAGCGGAGGATGAGGGATATGCATGACAAAGTGACATATTCAAGTACAATTACTCAAGATGGCATAGGTGAGTAATGGTAGGGTGATAACAACAATGTTGACACATAGGTTAGCAAACATTTTTATCAAGAATAAGTTTACTATAAAGGTCCATTCCAAAATCTTCAGTTACTTGTCCTTAAGGTCTTCTTTTCTCACAATTGTACTTTGCATGCCTCAAATTTATACCCTCCATACCTACATGATACTTACCAATTATGACCTCTAACCCTTTTCTTGTCCATCTCTAGCACTTTCAATCTCCTTCTCACCCACATTTAACTACTAAGACAACCTAGGTGCATATGATACACTCTTAAGCTGCCTAAATTTCCTACACTGTGTCAATTTCTCCAAAATTTTGGTAGTGTCTCTTGTAACTAACCAATCATCATCAAGCCTTCTCTTTTGGGAGAACACATAGTGCTATTCATAATATCTCTTCTCACCCACAATATTTAATACACAATAATTATGTATGAGAACTATCAATGCTCTCCAATCCTAATATAAACACTATGAAAACTTTAAAACTTATTGATATCCTCATGAATTAAACTCCTTGTTAACTTGTAGATTTTCATTACCTCTCTTGCAATTATTATGCACATTTCACTTGTAGAAACACTAAGATTGACTACTTTAGATGACTCTAACCAAACACACTCATCCACTTGCACAATGTCACTTACCATTAATAAAGAATCGTACCAATTTATATTATTTCACTTGAAAATCAGATTCAATCTTGACCTCCCACTTACTCATTAAGTGGAGGATGACCTCTAGGTCTAGTGACCTCTAAGTCCTGAAAGTCATGCACCCCTTCAAGTTACTAGATTTTCTAAATGCTTCATGTAAAACCCTTTTACCCTTTTGGTATTGTAAGTTGAACCTTAAATTTAAATGACCATTTCATGTTTAATTATAGTCCATGCATCGTGTGCTTTACTGACCTCCCCATGGAGTGTATTTCACGGTGCTATTTAAATAGTTACCTTCCTCACGAAATCTTAGGTCTAATACAATGCTTTCGTTCTAATTTGATTTCTCATCTCAATTCATAATTAAGGTTCATAAGTTTAATAAGTGGTATGTTTATGATTTTTTGTTTGCGAGGGTTTCTACTCCACTCATTGCTCTTATGATGCGATGACTTTATCATCTAATACCACACCATCTTGATGCATAATTTTAATTTAATAATGATAATCAAAATTGATATTAAGTATTCTTACTTAATACATAAATATACAATTTTAATTTAAAATAAATATAATTTAATTTTTTATTTTTTTTTCTATTTAAAATTTCTCTTATAAGAGTTTTACTCAAAGCAAATTTCAAATTTATTTATTTTTTAATTTAAATTTATCATTCTTAACTTTTAACCTTAAATGATGCTTATAAAGTGTATCCGTTTTAAAGGAATGGTTTAAAATTTCTCTTATAGGATCTTTACCGGAGTTTAAAAATAAATAATTAAATAATTTTTTCACATTTAAATAAATAAATAATTTTCACACTCAACTTTTAACCATTCAAATGATATATAATACTTATAAATATAAGTATATCCATTTTAAAGCAAATGTTTAAAAATAAATAATTAAATAAAATTTTCACATTTAAATAAATAAATTTCTCACACTCAACTTTTAACCATTCAAATGATACTTCTAAAGTGTGTCCATTTTAAAGCAAATGGCTATTTATATGGCTTCTTCTTTTTAAAGAAAGATTTCCATTTTAAAGCAAATGGCTATTTATTTGGCCGTCTTTTCTAGAATTTTTTTATTATTTGTATTTGTGTAGTTCTAATTTAAAAATAAAATATTTTATGATTAATAAGTTTAATAAAAGATTTTTTTTTTAAAAGGAAAATAATTTCTTTTTTAACTATTTAAAAAAAATACAAATAAATAATTTTTTTAATTGTTAAAATTTTAAACATCAAATTTAAAAATAAAATTCATAATATTTGTCATCTTATTTCATTTTCATTTTTCTGTTTAAGTTTCTCTCCTCTCTTCTCTTCATCCTTTTAGGGTTTTAAGGGTTTTAACATAGAGTAGAGTTCTTACACAAGTTATGGTTGCAAAATAAATCCCATGCCCATGGTAAGGGGTTTCTCCTCTTTTCCCTACATTCTTTTCTTTCTCATTGTTTGCATGCTCACACATGAATTCTTTTCACTATTTTTATGTTGGTTTGTTGCAAGTTTGAGAAGAAGAAGAGGAGCATATCATAGCTAAATTAATGGTTTCTATGGAGAACCACACAACTCCTCTTATTTTACAAATGTATTTTTGTGCAGGTTGAAGGATATTTCAACTTTCTTCTTTTATTTTTCTATAGTTTCATAATTTTTTTTTATTTTTTTTTGTTCTTTTCGTTTTAATTTTGTTTGATATTTTTTTTCTAATTTCAACCCTATGATATATCCATAGAGGCCCCCTTTCCTTCTCATTTTCTCATGGGTTTGTCCCTTCAGGGCATGACTCTCTTCATTACAAGGGTCGACCTTTGCTCTTTTCTCTTTGCAGCCTGTAGCCTACAATCTCACGACCCTTGTGGCCTGCAACCTTTTCCAATAGCCTTACATCACTTTGAAAACATTCCTAATGGGCACTTTGAAAATGATTTTCACAGTCTATAAACTGCACCCCACCCCCACACAACACAAAAACAAAAACAAAAATGTCCTTGAACTGTTCGACAAAATAAGTTATTTTCGCACAGGATGAACACCTTTAAGAAATCACTCACACAACTAGATTAAAAATCAATGCACCAATGTATTACATGGTTTAAAACCCTCAAAGAAGGAAATAATACATTGCCCCATCCTACGCAGCCACTTGAGGCAATATATTAAAGAAAAAGAAAAATATTTTACATAAAAGTTCCTCACAATCGATCTTCAACAAATAACCCTCCATGCTCTTTTAAAAAGAGATCATGGACCAATCGAGTGTTAATCCATGGATCAATATAACCATTAGTATCGAGAAGAATATGAGCCATCATATCACTTTATGTCTATAACATATTTTGATCGTCGGATTACATAACTACAAATGCATAATAGTGCATAACTAAAGAAACACACTTTTCCCTAAAGACACATTAGACCAAGTTGATCTTAACTAACTCCTAAGTGTCTAAATATTATGACATCCCCATTTAAGAACATCTTGGGATAGGATTGAAATATTTAAAAAGATGACACAATAGGAAAAGGAAGGAGGCATTAGAGCCTATCCCCCCTTAATTACAATTTCATGAACTCCTAACATAGATTGAATTTTGAAAAACTTTTCTTTTGTAAGAGACTTTGTGAAAATGTCTGCAACTTGATCATCTGTAGATCAAAAGAGAAATTTGAGAAAGTGATCTTTAATGAATTTTTTGTTGAAGTGCATGTGTATATAAATGTGTTTACAACACTAATGTTGAATTATATCTTTAACAAGCTAAATGACACTCTAATTGTCACACTAGAGGGTGGTCGGATGTTTATGCTAGAATCTAAAATTTGAAATGATTTGTTGAAGCCATGAGGCTTCTTGAATTTCATTAACCATTGCTTGGTACTCTACTTTTGTTGAATAAAGAGCAAGATCTTGTTATTTCTTGCAATCTCAATGATAGGTCTGGAACCAAGTCTGAAAACATAACTTACAGTAGAATTCTAATAATCAAGGTCACAACCTAATCATAATCGGTGAAACCAACCAACAAAGGAGTCCCCCCTAAATTGTAATGTATCCCAAACTGAACTATACCCCAAATATACTGAAGTATCATTTTATTGCTTTCCAATGGCTCTCATGGCGTGTTTTCATATACCGGGAAACAAGACCAATAGAAAAGGAAATATCAGGACAAGTATGAGTCAAATATAAGAGGCTACCAACTAACTCATGGTACAAAGTGTCATCTAACCTTGTCTAATTGAAATTAGTGAAACCAACCAACAAAGGAGTCCCCCCTTAAACTATAATGTATCGCAAACTTAAATGTACCCTTAATATATCGAAGCACCCCTTTTGCTTATTTTCAATGGCTCCCATCGGGTGTTTTCATATAAATGACAACAAGACCAATAGAAAATGAAATATCGAGACAAGTATGAGTCAAATATAAGAGGATACAAACTAAATTACGATACAAAGTGACATATACTTTGGGTGTATTATAGGTGACAACAAGTTTGACTCCATACTGGAAGGGAGATGGGGTTGGTTTACAATCTTCCATTTGAAAGCGGTGAAGAAGGTCACATGCATACTTAGATTGGGAAAGGGAAATTCTTTCCTTGGTTTGCAATACTTGGATGCCAAGGAAATAATGCAAATAACCTAAGTCTTCAATTTCAAATTTCTTCTTAAGGTTGGATTTCATATGGTTTAAAAGCTTGGGTTCACTACCAATGAGAATAAGGTCATCAACATAAAGAACAAGTATCATGAGATGGTTCCCTACTTGCTTGGTATAGATATTGGGGTCATAATTACATCTATAAAATTCATTGTCAAGAATAAAGCTATCCAATTTAGCATACCAATCCTGAAGAGCTTGCTTAAGACCGTAGAGAGACTTCTTAAGGCTAGAAACAAGGTTGGATTCATTCTAAACATAGCCAAGTGGTAGTTCCATGTACATTACTTCTTGCATATCCCCATGCAAGAATGCATATTTAACATCCATCTATTAATGGACCTCCATTTATGTGAGGAAGAAAGGGATAGGATAAGGAAGATGGAACTCATTTTGGCTATGGGGGAAAAGGTTTCATTATAGTCAATTCCTTCAACTTGAAAAAATATTTTGGAAACTAATCAAACCTTGTGTATTTAAACACTTCCATCTGATGCATTCTTAGTTTTATACACCCATTTGAATCTAACAAGTTATCTTCCTTTTGGAAGAGGTACAAGATCTGAAGTATCGTTTTCCATTAAGGAATTGTATTCTTCATTCATTACTACATCCAAATTTGGATGAATAGAAGCTTCTACAAATGTTTATGGATCATGAGTATTTGAAACTTGATCCAAAAGAGAGGAGGCTCATTGGAACTATGAACACGTATGATGTTGATATGTAGGATCATTGACAAGATCACCAGTTGGCTCATGTGTTGTACAAACCATCTAGGAAGCTATGATGTTGGTGTAGGTTCATGTTCAATGGACTCAACTGGAGGAAGGTGAGAAGGTGGAGGTAGATCTTCATCCTCACTATCATCATCTGAAGAAGAAACTAGAAGAAGATCACTAACAAAAAAGTTGGGAAGAGAAGATGATACATACACCGAAGATGGCTCGTAGGAAAAAGATGACACAAACACCAAATTAAGCTCATAGGCCAAGAGAGTTTCATCAAAATTAACATCTCTCCTAATAATAATTTCATTGGAATGAGGTTGAAGAAGTATGTAACCTTTTACATCTTTGAAATATCCAACAAAAATGCACTTCTCAATTTTAGGTTGTAATTCTTTCCTTTTTTCATTAGGAATGTGAGCCCATGCTTTACTACCAAACACACAGAATTTCCTAACTTACATCTAGTTTAATTTTACTACATGCTTCTTCTAGTGTTATGTATTTTAAATCCTTTGTGGGAGTGCAATTTACTATGTAATTGTCCAACAATTAATGGCTTCCACCCAATAATGAAGAATTAATCCTTTAGATTGGATTATACAATTTGTCATTTCCTTTAATGTGTGATTCTTTCTCTGAACAACACCATTTTGTTGTGGTGTATATGGAACAATCTTTTGCATCTAAATTCCATGAGCAGTGCAGTCAGTTGTAAATTTATTGTTACCATATTCGGCTCCATTATCTATTCTTAACCTATGTACCTAATGTCGATATTGTTTTTCTACAAGGGCCTTGTAGGCCAAAAACATTTCAAAAACTTCACTCTTAAGTTTTAAGAAATAAACCCAAGTGTGTTTGGGGAAGTCATCAATGAAAGTTAAGAATTATTTGCACCCAAAAAAAGAAGGATAAGAAAGAGGACCACACAAATCACTATGAACAAGCTGCAAATGGGTCAAGGTGTGCCAAGAGGCACGTTTTCAAAACTATTGCTAAGAACACAGTCGACACAAACACCATCTCTTCAAGAAACGAGAGGAAGAACAATCACCATATTTTGATTACATATTTTCTACAATGAGCGATAGTTTATATGACCAAACCAATTATGCCAAAGTTTTCTCAAGTCACGCTATGAGCAATAGAAACTGAGGTAAAAGATGATGAACCAAAGTTGTCAAATTTGTAAAACCTGGTAACATCAACAACAATTGTAGTTGCTAGAACATGCTTAGGATATTTTAAATCCTTGATTACAACCTGGTGACGTGAAAACTTTATTGCTATACATTCACTTGAATGAATGATTTGATATATTGATAGAAGGTTGCATGAGAGACTTGGAACACATAATACATCATTAAAATGAGCATCATCTAACTGAAATATTCCAGACCATACAACACTAAGAGATATATCATCACCAATAAATAT
>ML832938.1:56067-74240 GCA_009831015.1 Picea engelmannii
TTTCATATTTACACACAATCCTACCAAAGCTTTGGTAATGAGAGAATAGATTTCTCCCCATGTATACATCTCATATGGAAGCTTAAAAACTTCCTGCATTTTTAGGTACTCTACAAATTTACTGGGTATAGCAGCCAAGTAAAATTGTTTCCATAAAAGGTTTTGACTATCTTGTACCTCAAAGATTCTCTGAGTCCAATCCTTATGAAATTCTTCATATTCTGACATCTTTCTACATTTCATGTTCATAAGGATTAACTCATGTTTTTCTGCTAATTCAGATTCAGTTCCACACCAATGTTCAAGGATTGTTGTGGTAAGGGATCTTATCATATTATTATGGGGAGTTCCATCAATATGATATAAAATATCTCCTTGTTCATCTCTTAGAATTTTTGCCTCCATTTTAGCAATCATTATTGGAGATGAGATGACTTCCCACCATTTGCTCAGTGTTCCAGTAAAACATTGAATTATGGATTTACAGGCTTCAACTTCTATTTTACCTTTCATACACATAACTTTGTATGAAACATACATTATTTCAATCATCTGCCTAATCTATCCAACTGACAGACTGTCAATGTTCTATTCGGGGAATCAATCTTCTGCAAATGTTTGAGTTTCAGGAAGTTTTCCTTTTCCCAGGAGATCTGGTGCTGGTGGTCTATTTACATGGTGAGGGAGATTGTCATAAGCAGGTTTCTGAATAGATACAAGGGAAAGATTTTCTTTTGAATATTCTGGTGTATCTTTTTCAGAAGGAAAGTGGTGAGGAAACTTTTTATCCATTTTGGTCTCAGGAGGTTTATATACAGGAGACAGGATGGATATTGGATGCTTTGGGAGAATATAAGGATCAGGAATAGGTTTGTCAGGTATGTTATCCTTCTGTTTAATTTTTAACATTGACTTTCCCATATTGGAGAAGGCTTCTCCTAATCCTTTCATTAATTCTTCATGATTTATTTTGGACTCTCTCAAATTTTTAGATATTCTTATTAGAGCAATGTCCATTTTCTCTTTGACACTTTTAACTGTATCCTGTATTTCATTCACACACTAGACTATAGTGTTTGTAGAGACTTGCAAATCTCTGATCTGTCCACGTCTGGTATAGTCATTTGTTACAAATGTGTGTGTAGCCATGCCTCTCAAGGCTGTGTTTGTCCAATTGAATTGTTCTGCTAGTGATTGGACTTTTCTATCAACACCCATTAGTTGGGTGGCTTCATCACAGAGAAATAAAGGTACTGCTCTGACTTGTCTGTTATTGTCTTCAAGGACAATACCCTTGAATGGAGGAAAAGTCAAACTTGATTCAACTGTCTGTCCTTCCAGACTTTTCCACTTATGTTTAGGAGGAGTTTCAGATCCTCCTTCCATCATTTGGACTTCATATTTTTGGATTAATTTCTTCCATTCATAGAAAGAAATCCATATTTCTTTATCAGATATGTAATTCTGCCATTTTTGTGACAGTTCTACTTTTTCTTTGTCTGATGTAGCTAAGTTGAAGTCATTTGTTTCTGGATTTGTAAATAAATCCCAATTTAACATTTTTTTGATCCAGACTTCTTCTATGGATCCCTTGGGACAACCTTTCATTATTGAATGAAATTTGTGAATCTCATCCACTGAGAGTCTTTGCATAGAATCAGGTAAAGGGTTTGAAAATCGACAATCAGGGATAACTTGATCACATTGTTCAATATATCCCAACCCATATTTAGGTGTTCCTGGTGGTCTCATGCCTTTATATATATCTTGAAGTCTGGCATGTAGAGTCTCTATTGTAGGCATATAATGAATCATTAGGCAGTGTTGAGACTCTGAAGTTGAGATAGAACTTTCAACAGTGCTTTTTACAGAACGAAAACTTTCAATAGTGTTATTTACAGAATGGAGCAAACTGAAGAATCCATGTGTTATAGGAGAGATAACTATAACTGCACAAAAAAGCAGGGCGTTTAATCTTAGTCCTCTGCTCCAGAGAGAGAGAATGTCAGATAGGCTCCTGGCCGACTGCTCAGGTAGAAACTAGTTACTCTGTCAGGAAGTCGCAGAAGTGGAAACCTTGTCTTTCAAAGGCCCAAGACTTCTGATACGAATTCAGAGAGTCGCAAGAGTGGAAACCTTGTCTTTCAAAGGCCCGAGACTATTGATACGGCTCTATATTATTTCTTTACTTATCTTTATTAACAAGAAAACTTAACAGAGCGAGAGATCGGTTATCATTCTCCTTCAGAGGAAGCCTCTGAGTCACAAATGGTATCAGAGCCATGAAGCCATTTTCTCCCTGGGTATGATAACAAATCTCTCGCTCTGTTAAGTTTTGTTGTTAATAAAGATAAGTAAAGAAAGAATCTAGAGCCATATCAAGAGTCTCGGGCCTTTGAAAGACAAGGTTTCCACTCTTGTGACTCTCTGAAGCCGTATCAGAAGTCTCGGGCCTTTGAAAGACAAGGTTTCCACTTCTGCGACTTCCTGACAGAGTAACTAGTTTCTGCCTGAGCAGTTGGCCAGGAGCCTATCTGACATTCTCTCTCTCTAGAGCAGAGGACTAAGATTAAATGCCATGCTTTTCTGTGCAGTTATAGTTATCTCTCCTATAACACATGGATTCTTCAGTTTGTCTCCATATAGTAAATAACATTATTGAAAGTTTTTGTTTTGTAAAAAACACTATTGAAAGTTCTGTCTCAACTTCAGAGTCTCAACACTGCTTAATGATTCATTATATGCCTACAATAGAGACTCTAGATCCCAAACTTCAAGATATAAATAAAGGCATGAGACCACCGGGAACACCAAAATATGGGTTGGGATATATTGAACAATGTGATCAGGTTATCCCTAACTGTCGGTTTTCAAACCCTTTACTTGATTCTATGCAAAGACCCTCAGTGGATGAGATTCACAAATTTCATTCAATAATGAAAAGTTGACCCAAGGGATCCATAGAAGAAGTCTAAATCAAAAAAATGTTAAATTGGGATTTATTTACAAATCCAGAAACAAATGAACTCAACTTAGCTACATCAGACAAAGAAAAAGCAGAACTGTCACAAAAATGGCAGAATTACATATCTGATAAAGAAATATGGATTTCTTTCTATGAATGGAAGAAATTAATCCAAAAAGCTGAAGTCCAAATGATGGAAGGAGGATCTTAAACTCCTCCTAAACATAAGTGGAAAAGTCTGGAAGGACAGACAGTTGAATCAAGTTCGACTTTTCCTCCATTCAAGGGTATTGTCCTTGAAGACAATAATAGACAAGTTAGAGAAGTACCTCTACTGCTCTATGATGAAGCCACCCAACTAATGGGTGTTGACATAAAATTCCAATCACTAGTAGAACAATTAAATTGGACAAGCACAGCCTTGAGAGGCATGGCTACACACACATTTTTAACAAATGACTATGCCATACGTGGACAGATAAGAGATTTACAAGTCTCTACAAACACTGTAGTCCATTCTGTGAATGAAATACAGGATAAAGTTACAAATGTCAAAGAGAAAATGGGCACTGCTCTAATAAGAATATCTGAAAAATTGAGAGAGTCCAAAAGAAATCATGAAGAATTAATGAAACGATTAAGAGAAGCCTTCTCCAATATGGGAAAGTCACTGTTAGAAATTAAACAGAAGGATAACATCCTTGACAAACCTATTCCTGATCCTTATATTCTCCAAAATCATCCAATATCCATCATGTCTCCTATATATAAACCTTCTGAGACCAAAATGGATAAAAAGTTTCCTCACCACTTTCCTTCTGAAAAAGATACACAAGAATCTTCAAAAGAAAATCTTTCCCTTGTATCTATTCAGAAACCTGCTTATGACAATCTCCCTCACCATGTAAATAGACCACCAACATCAAATCTCCTGGGAAAAGGAAAACTTCCTGAAACTCAAACATTTGCAAAAGATTGGTTCCCCGAATGGAACATTGACAGTTTGTTAGTTGGACAGATCAAGCAGATGATTGACAAAATGTATGTTTCATACAAAGTTATGTGTATGAAAGGTAAAACAGAAGTTGAAGCCTGTAAATCCATAATTCAATGTTTTACTGGAACACTGAGCAAATGGTGGGAAGTCATCTCATCTCCAATAATGATTGCTAAAATGGAGGCAAAAATTCTAAGAGATGAACAAGGAGATGTGGTATATCATATTGATGGAACTCCCCATAATAATATGATAGGATCCCTTACCACAACAATCCTTGAACATTGGTGTGGAACTTAATCTGAATTAGCAGACAAACATGAGCTAATCCTTATGAACATGAAATATAGAAAGATGTCAGAATATGAAAAATTTCATAAGGATTGGACTCAGAGAATATTTGAGGTACAAGATAGTCAAAACCTTTTATGGAAACAAGTTTACTTGGTTGCTATACCTAGTAAATTTGTAGAGTACCTAAAAATGCAGGAAGTTTTTAAGCTTCCATATGAGATGTATACATGGGGAGAAATCTATTCTCTCATTACCAAATCTTTGGTAGGATTGTGTGTAAATATGAAAGTTCACAATTCTGTAAATAAGCTATCTCACTTACCTGAAAGAAAATCTATATGTGAGAAATATGGTCTATATATTTCAGACCCTGTAAAAAGGAAAAGAAAAAAGAAAAAAGAGTTCAAAGAAAAGAAAAGATACAGGTACAAAACCAAGACACACTATTATGATCCTGAAGATATCAAACTGAAAACTCATGCCCATCAGGCCAGGCAGCAAGTCCAGTGTTGGATCTGTGGAAAAACTAGACACATTGCACATAATTGTCCAGAAAATAAAGCATCAAGAATGTCAAAAGGAAAACATTATGAAAAAAAGGCTAAAGAAGCTCAGGCTAATAAACAATTAGCTCTGAGAACACATTGCAACAGATGCGGGTCAAATAACCATGAAACAAACCAATGCTCGCACAATCCCTTTCCAAAGAGAGAAGAAGTACATCTATTGCAACAAGGTTGTTGTTTAGAATCCACTAGTACCTCTGAGTTTGAATATAGCTCAGAAGAAGAAGAAGTCTTGATAAATCAAAATTGCAAATGTAAAAATACGAACTCCTGCTCTTGTGAAGATAGTTCAAATAATTATGATTCTGATTCTGAACCAGAAATTAATCTTCGCCAAAAGATAAAAATCTGCATGTTCAGCAACGCTGGAGATCAAGAGGCACAGATCCTAGCATAGATTAAGGCCCTACCAGAAGGAGATATGAAGAATTCCCTTCTGGAAACATTTTTGAAATCAATCAAAAATGAACAAAGGTCAAGGTATGTTGAATCTTCAAAAAGAGAACCTTTGTTTTTAGAAGCTTCCTTTGATAGAAATACAAAGACTTTTATTAAATATAATAATGAAGCAAAGTTACAACATACATTAGTAACTGATCTAGCTAGAGAAATGATTCTTTTGAGAAAGGAAGTTACTGATTTGAAAGAAAAAATAAAGAAATTAGAAGAAGAGTCTGAAGACAACTACAAAGTAGACTCTTGGGCCAGGCAAGAAATCAGAAATATCAGGGATCAGTTAGATTCCAGACCACCTCCTCTAGAGGATGTACCTTTTCAAAAATCCAAAAACTGTAGCTCAACTCCAAGGGTTAGCAGCAATGAAAATCTTGCCCATGAGATTTCAGAAATATCAGGTGAAGATAAATTTAGAAATAAATTATGAAATCGTTTGTTTGAATGCACTATTGGATACAGGATCAGATATGAATTTAGTGCATAAAGATTTAATTCCCCACAAATACTGGTTCCCTAGCAGTTATTCTGCTATAGGTCTGGGGAATGTTTCTACAGAAATGGATTTTGAAATTCCCAAAGGAATTTTATTGTTTGATGAATATGCATTGGGAATGAAATTTTTATTATCTGAATTACCAGTCGATTGCATTCTAGGAACTCCTTTCCTATCTGTAGTAGATCCACATGGCTCATCCCAAACTCCCAGCGGTGATCCTGGATATTTTATCACTTTACCAAGTATAAATGGCCACCCGCCAAAAAGGAAGACCTTAGCTTTTATCTCAAAATCACATGCCCAAATTGCATATTGTTCAAAAAGCATGGTGATTATCAATACTTGGGATGATTATAGAAATACTCCTATCACAGAATATCTAGATGATCATACAACATGGGATGTATATTGTGAAAATTGGGTACCAAAATGGAAGTTAAGATGGTCTGAAGGGATAGAGTTTGGATTACCAGGTTTCTCTACAAATACCAAAATTCATGTCATTCCACCTCAACATGTGATAGGACAAATGCACAAGGCATCTACAATTGCATCTAGACAAAAGTTGGTTGAAATGGGAGACTTAACTAGAATCATAACTGCTAACAGAAACTGGTTCTATCAGACAACACAGAGATGGAACCAAACTCCGGCATGGAACTTTTTCCAAATTAATAGAATGAGAGATATACAGTCATGGCCACAACAAGATCCTCATCAACAAATGTTTCAAATAAATTATTTCCAGTATAAAGCAATGTGGGATCATGTTTGCTTATGGACTGACAGATATAGATATTACTATTGTATGATTAAATTTTCTTATCAGTTTTCATCATTTCCAGAACTTCACTGGCTTATAGATTGGTGGACAATGTTTGGTTTGAATCCCAGCGCTATTCATCTGGATGTTATTGACACTTCCAGAATGTTTTTATTTCCTCGTAGACATTTTCCAAACACTGTATACAATCTGGAACAAATTTCGGAAAATGACTATAAAATACTTTTTATCTGAGAAAAGCATCCTTGGTTCATCAGAACAAGATATGTCCTACAACAGGATGAAGATCATGATGGAGATCCTGAAATGTACCAATAAATCTACACTCAACATTGGGATCCATATCGCTTTCGACATTTTCATGACCAGCCAGTGGAATAATGATTCATAAAGTCTTACTGGCCGACAATGGTGTCAGTCGGTTTCCGTGGGTTGAGGATACCAACCTCTACAATGTACTTCAAGTCTAATTGGCCGACAGTGGTGCCAATCTGGTTTAGTGGGTGTTGACAGGCGAAATTGACCGTCCGTCAACTGGAAGAGTGGAACCGGTCCGGGGTTGTCTAATAACCCAAGCCGTTTGGGATGAACCACCCTGACGGGTTTAGCGGCTCCGTTAGCCGATCTAAGTCCTAAGAAAACAAAAAAAGAAAAACTACTCTAAACTAACTAATCTAACTAAAACTAACTATTAAAACAAACTAAACTAATCTAACTAAAATAACTAATAAAACAAACTAAACTAATCTAACTATTCTATATATATAATCTGCTAACTACTACTATACTAACTCTAACTAATTAAATATCTAACTACTAACGGAAATATAACTTATTCACAGAATGTACAATATCTACAATTTACAGATTTGAATAAAACCTGAAAAAAACTCATTTATATTCTGCCCTAAGACAGAGAAAGATATTTTTTGTTGATTTTATAATTTTATGAACAGAAATAAAACAAAAACTAACTAAACTAAACAACTAATATACTAATTCTAACTACAAATCTGACTAAACATATATCTAACTAAACTACTAATATCATTCTAACAAATTAAATAACAAACTGACCTGGAGAAACGCTCCAGGTTTGTCATGTGTATGATGATTGTCTTAGCTGATCGGAGGGAGAAAACCCGCACCGAATTATCCAGGAGCTCCTTGTAAACAGAAAGTTGCAGTACTCTTCCAATATAATTACAGGACAAACAAGACATAAAAATTACAACAATTTTATGATTTATAAATCTTCACAGTTAGATAAACCCGTATGCAAAGATCTATACGAAATGCTTCAATTAACGAAGAAGAGAAATCTATGATTCATCAACTGAAACAAACTAATTGTTGTATTTTTAAGTAATGAGAGAAATCAGATATGGATAAAACATTAATTAAATCATATCATTCTGCAATAGACTATGATAGCTAAAGTAGTCTATAATCAACTGCAAATTGACATGCATAAACTTGAAACAAAAGATTGATATTATGAAAGCGAAAGCTGTAGCAAAACATCAATTCATGTCTCGGTTTGTATTAGAAATCCATAGCCTGGTTCTCCCACAAGTGAGGATGCTCCTTATTAAAAAAATAATAAGTATTTAAAGATCTTCTACAGGGTAAAACATCCCTGTAGAAGTTATCAAAAGTGTTTACATAAAATCTGGGAAGATATCCCAAGTCTGACTAAACTAGGAACCTAAAATAAAACTAAAACACACAAATATCTCCTAGACTGTCCAACATGTCCAATACAATTCGGATGTACCTGAAAAGGGTAAAAAATGGACAAGTTAGAAGGGTATTTTATTAATAAAATGATAAAAAATCTAATTCTATAGACTAGCTATAGAATCTTGCGATTCTGTAGCTGGTCTAAATCAGACACAGAATCAGCATAAAAATCAATTCAAATCTTTTAAAGAATTAAATTCAACTATTAACAAGTATCTAATAGCTAATTGAAAGACAAACGTATTATTCAAATCGAGATTGTTATACTAATTCGAGATCAAAACAAAACTAAAGTCAAATGATTACACAGATGCATATACTATGTTTCGTTTGTTGCCACATAATCGGGTGAATAGAATCGTAATGAATAGTAATGAAATCGTTTCATATCAAATTGAAATCGATATAATTAAAACAAATCACAGGCAATTGTAATGCTGCCTCATCAACAGGAAACATGATCGAATCCAGACAAGATCATTTTCAAATCGACATAAATGTATTGACATAACAAACGATCCATGCCATGAGCGAATAAAATCAAAACTGGTGCATAAATGTTCACAAACGAAATCATAATGAGATCAATCAATTGATAACAGGGTTCGTAAGAGTTGTCCGATCGTTTGTTTTTGCAAATTGGGGTAGACAAAATCATTCACGAAATCATTTCTTGGACTCATTTTGAAACGACTATTACCCGAATTTCCTCATACGAATTTGATTGAAATAACATAAGTCGGTCTGAGTTAACAAACTCGTTTGAAAATTAAAATTAACAGAGCTGCAATCAAGTCTATTTTTTATACGAATATAACTCATAAAATCGATCATACTAACTGAAGATACACAGCAATCTAATCAAGCGAATCGAACAGCTGGGATTTAACATCGTCGTCATGAATCAAAACCGTTCCATGATTTGGGCGTGAATATCATTTGCACAGGCTTAAATGAGAGTATCAACAATAGGGTTTGCCTTGGCCTTTTTGTTCACAAGATTTTTTATAGCCTCAGCCTTCTCAGTTATAATGTCTGGTAAGTCAATATTAGGGTCGACCAAGGGTTTAGGAGAGGGCAGTAGGACATGGAAGGGCACGGGTGGCCCGACCTTGGTTTCATTAACCACAGGCTTTTCAATCTGGACAGGGTCTGTATCATCAAAACCATTTCGAGCGATAAAAGCTCACCATTTATCACCGTGGAGACTTAAGTGATGAACAATGATAAGTTTAATTAGTCCATGGTGGAACAGGCTACTATCAGCCTTCTCCCTTTTAAAACTTTTTGACATTTTGTACAGGCTACGCTGAAAATAGAAAGGCATATTCAATGGATACCCTATAAAATTCATTAAAAAATGCAGGTGGTAGAGAAAAATGAGTCCATATCGACCCTCACAGGTCACGAATTGTTTGACCACCATCAAAATATCATGCCATCGTGGTTTAAGCGTGGAGATGGGCATACCTCTGTCACAGGATGTGACCTTTAGCGAGACGAACAGTAGCAGCCATGGCACCTCCTCAACCTTAGAGTTTTTAAACCAACGCTGGCCCAAGGATGGTAACCTTGTAGCAGAACTAATAAACTCCTCATTGATTTCCAACTGAATGTCACCCACCTTGGCTCTACAGCCATCAAAAGTCGGCGAACTGTTGTGCAAAAAATAAATTAAAACCCTCGAATCATTGTACAAAGGTGAGCCAATTGTTATCCTCTAAGTCTTTCTGGGCATTGTCGAATAGTAGCAAGGCTTGGCTACCGTTCGGCTCGATTCGCACCACTGGTGCCATGGAGCCGAGCACACGGTAAGCCTAGGGTTTGGATCATAGCACACACAGGAGTAGAGTGCACGAAGGGTTACTCGAGCTAACAGAGGTGAAACGGGGATAAGGGATAGGCATAAATGACATCATGCGAAGGTGGTGGAGCTTATTTCTGGCCATGCATAATAGTTATTGCCAATGGTACAACCACCGACGCTTATAGCTGTTCAACCCACTATTGTATGGTTTAACAATCATGTCATTTGCCCGACCAATGAAACCAATGGTAAGTGTATTAATCAACATGTGCAAGCAAAGTTATGCCATAGTTTTAAACACCAAACATACCAATCGAAACTAATTACCAATGTTTTGTTGGACCAATGCGTTGTATCAATTCATATCAAGAGTTTAACCAATGTGCCAATGCGTTTTGGAACTAGGTGTCATATCAAATGAAATATATCAAGGGTTTAACCATAACACCTATATATCTTATGAAACCAATGTGCAAAGTAATTTGATCAAATAATCATGTAAATCCAATTGCCAATGCATCGCAATTTAATGAAACGAAAATACATAATCAGTCAACGAATGCCCAATGAGTGCAGATCAAAAGGTTTTGCCAACTGCATAATGATAAGTGAAATGTAAGTGCAATGGGCATATCAACAAGAAGGATAACGACAGTTCAATAATGATTTTAATGCGACTTCGAAAGACCAAGTTTTCACGCTTACAGTCGTGAAAACAAAAACGAAAGTAAATGTGCAAAAATAAAAGTGTCGTTTATTTGAAAATTGCGACGAAAAATTGATGTTTGCAAAACATTGGTGTAGGTAGCTTATAAGACAATGGAAAAAAGTGAATTGGCTGCCAACAGTGGGTTGACGTGACCAATATCCACTTTGTAATAAAATAATGAGCATCTTGGAAACTTGGGGCACTTCTCCAACTTTTGGCGTGGTTTGACCTGCATTTCCAAGATTCCTCTTACATATCGTCTTGAGTGTGACTACTGGTTGGGGAATCTTGCACGACTACCCCACTAGATCTAAAGTAAGATTTACTTTTCTTAGTGGAAAATAAAGTTATGATTTGATCAGAGGAATCTTGCACGATTTCTACCGCCAAATATCTAAAAGAAGATTTAGTGGAAGACATGTAGGGTCTAATGTCTTGTTGAGTCTCATCGGTGAAATGATTTCGTTCTCCACAGATTTGTATATAAGGAGATGAGGAGTTCATTCTCAAGGAAGATTTTTTTCGGAGTCAGTCAGTCTATAAGTTGTCTGAGTCTTTCTAAATCTCCCTTCTGTCTGAGCTTTTGAGTCATTCTGTGTGTATGCAAGTTTGCATAAGTCTGTAAGTGTGAGAGCGAGTAAGAGCATTCTTCTCTAAGCATCCTGCTCATATTGTATACCTTGGCTTTAGAGCTTCGGCTCTCTATGTTTAATATAAAGACTTCCGCAAGCGTTTATGAAATCTAAATATTGTCTCCTATTGTGCATCTGTTAAATACTCTCGTTTCTATTTGCCTACTATTGCAATCTGTGTGCCTTGAAATATTATGGTAGCCGAGGTTCTCTCAAGTGAAAGATAAATCTTTGGAGGAAAGTTGTGCCGAGGTTCTCTTAGGACCTGGAGCACTTGTGTAACTCCCGCTAGGCAGGTGGCTACTAAGGGCAGTTTATGGTGTTGGGTTGTTCGAAGGTTCACTAGGAGTTTTCTTTAGGAGCATATAAGGTTCAACTTGGGGTTCACCAGGATAACTGGATTGGTACTGCAGAGAGTAGCAAGATGTAGAAGGTCAAGTAGCAGAAGAAAGACAGACACACGAGACAGATTCATCTTCAAGCTTCATTCTACATCGGAGGAAGCCTCTGAGTCACAAATGGTATCAGAGCCATGAAGTCATTTTCGCCCCGGGTATGATAACATATCTCTCACTCTGTTAAGTTTTGTTGTTAATAAAGATAAGTAAAGAAAGAATCTAGAGCTGTATCAAGAGTATCGGGCCTTTGAAAGACAAGGTTTCCAATCTTGCGACTCTCTGAAGCCGTATCAGAAGTCTCGGGCCTTTGAAAGACAACATTTCCACTTCTGCGACTTCCTGACAGAGTAACTAGTTTCTGCCTGAGCAGTTTGCCAGGAGCCTATCTGACATTCTCTCTCTCTGGAGCAGAGGACTAAGATTAAACGCCCTACTTTTCTGTGCAGTTATAGTTATCTCTCCTATAACACATGGATTCTTCATTTTTTCTATGTTTTGTCAATAACACTATTGAAAGTTTTCGTTCTCTAAAAAACAATGTTCAAAGTTTTGTCTCAACTTCAGAGTCTCAACACTGCTTAATGATTCATTATATACCTACAATAGAGACTCTAGATCCCAAACTTCAAGATATATATAAAGGCATGAGACCACCAGGAACACCTAAATATGGGTTGGGATATATTGAATAATGTGATCAGGTTATCCCTGATTGTCGGTTTTCAAACCCTTTACCTGATTCTATTCAAAGACCCTCAGTGGATGGCATTCACAAATTTCATTCAATAATGAAATGTTGTACCAAGGGATCCATAGAAGAAGTCTGGATCAAAAAAATGTTAAATTGGGATTTATTTACAAATCCATAAACAAATGACTTCAACTTAGCTACATCAGACAAAGAAAAAAGAGAACTATCACAAAAATGGCAGAATTACATATCTGATAAAGAAATATGGATTTCTTTCTATGAATGGAAGAAATTAATCCAAAAAGTTGAAGTCCAAATGATGGAAGGAGGATCTGAAACTCCTCCTAAACATAAGTGGAAAAGTCTGGAAGGACAGACAATTGAATCAAGTTCAACTTTTCCTCCATTCAAGGGTATTGTCCTTGAAGACAATAACAGACAAGTCAGAGAAGTACCTCTACTTCTCTGTGATGAAGCCACCCAACTAATGGGTGTTGATAGAAATGTCCAATCACTAGCAGAACAATTAAATTGGACAAACACAGCCTTGAGAGGCATGGCTACACACACATTTGTAACAAATGACTATGCTAGACGTGGACAGATCAGAGATTTGCAAGTCTCTACAAACACTGTAGTCCAGTCTATGAATGAAATACAGGATAAAGTTACAAATGTCGAAGAGAAAATGGACACTGCTCTAATAAGAATATCTGAAAAATCGAGAGAGTCCAAAAGAAATCATGAAGAATTAATGGAAGGATTAGGAGAAGCCTTCTCCAATATGTGAAAGTCATTGTTAGAAATTAAATAGAAGGACAACATCCCTAACAAACCTATTCATGATCCTTATATTCTCCCAAATCATCCAATATCCATCCTGTCTCCTGTATATAAACCTTCTCAGACCAAAATGGATAAAACGTTTCCTCACCACTTTCCTTCTGAAAAAGATACACCAGAATCTTCAAAAGAAAATATTTCCCTTGTATCTATTCAGAAACCTGCTTATGACAATCTCCCTCATCATGTAAATAGACCAATAGCACCAGATCTCCTGGGAAAAGGAAAACTTCCTGAAACTCAAACATTTGTAGAAGATTGGTTCCCCGAATGGAACATTGACAACCTGTCAATTGGACAGATCAGGAAGATGATTGACAGAATGTATGTTTCATACAAAGTTATGTGTATGAAAGGTAAAACAGAAGTTGAAGCCTGTAAATCCATAATTCAATGTTTTACTGGAACACTGAGAAAATGGTGGGAAGTCATCTCATCTCCAATAATGATTGCTAAAATGGAGGCAAAAATTCTAAGAGATGAACAAGGAGATGTGGTATATCATATTGATGGAACTCCCCATAATAATGTGATAGGATCCCTTACCATAACAATCCTTGAACATTGGTGTGGAACTGAATCTGAATTAGCAGACAAACATGAGCTAATCCTTATGAACATGAAATGTAGAAAGATGTCAGAATATGAAGAATTTCATAAGGATTGGACTCAGAGAAACTTTGAGGTGCAAGATAGTCAAAACCTTTTATGGAAACAAGTTTACTTGGCTGCTATACCTAGTAAATTTATAGAGTACCTAAAAATGCAGAAATTTTTTAAGCTTCCATATGATATGTATACATGAGGAGAAATCTATTCTCTCATTACCAAAGCTTTGGTAGGATTGTGTGTAAATATGAAAGTTCACAATTCTGTAAATAAGCTATCTCACTTACCTGATGGAAAATCTACATGTGAGAAATATGGTCTATATATTTCAGACACTGTAAAAAGGAAAGAAAAAAGCAAAAAGAGTTCAAAGAAATGAAAAGATACAGGTACAAACCCAAGACACACTATTATGAGCCTGGAGATATCAAACTAAAAACTCATGCCCATCAGGCCAGGCAGCAAGTACAGTGTTGGATCTGTGGCAAAACTGGACACATTGCACACAATTGTCCAGAAAATAAAGCATCAAAAATGTCAAAAAGAAAACATTTTGAACAAAAGGCTAAAGAAGCTCAGGCTAATAAAAAATTAGCTCTGAGAACACATTGCAACAGATGCGGGTCAAATAACCATGAAACAAACCAATGCCTGCACAATCCCTTTCCAAAGAGGGAAGAAGTACATCTGTTGCAACAAGGTTATTGTTCAGAATCCATTAGTACCTCTGAGTTTGAATATAGCTAAGAAGAAGAAGAAGTCTTGATAAATCAAAATTGCAAATGTAAAAATCCAAACTTCTGCTCTTGTGAAGATAGTTCAAATAATTCTAAGTCTGATTCTGAACCATAAATTAATCTTCGCCAAAAGATAAAAATCTTCATGTTCAGCAACGCTGGAGATCAAGAGGCACATATGCTAGCACAAATTATGGCCCTACCAAAAGGAGATATGAAGAATTCTCTTCTGGAAACATTTTTGAAATCAATCAAAACAGAACAAAGGTCAAGGTATGATGAATCTTCAAAAAGAGAACCTTTGTTTTTAGAAGCTTCCTTTGATAGAAATACAAAGAGTTTTATTAAATATAATAAGGAAGCAAAGTTACAGCATACATCAGTAACTGATCTAGCTAGAGAAAGGATTCTTTTGAGAAAGGAAGTTAATGATTTGAAAGAAAAATTAAAGAAATTAGAAGAAGAGTCTGAAGACAGCTACAAAGTAGACTCTTGGGCCAGGAAAGAAATCATAAATATTAGGGATCAATTAGATTCCAAACCACCTCCTCTGGAGGATGTACCTTTCGAAAAGACAAAAATTGCAGCTCAACTCCAAGGGTTAGCAGCAATGAAAATCTTGCTCGTGAGATTTCAGAAATATCAGGTGGAGATAAAATCAGAAATAAATTATGAAATCTTTTGTTTGAATGCACTATTGGATAAAGGATCATATATGAATTTAGTGCATAAAGATTTAATTCCCCAGAAATACTGGTTCCCTAGCAGTTATTTTGTTATAGGTCTGGGGAATGTTTTTACAGAAATGGATTTTGAAATTCCCAAACGAATTTTATTGTTTGATGAATATACATTGGGAATGAAATTTTTATTATCTGAATTACCAGTCGATTTCATTCTAGGAACTCCTTTCCTATATGCAATAGAGCCACATGGCTCATCTCAAACTCCCAGCGGTGATCCTGGATATTTTATCACTTTACCAAGTATAAATGGCCACCCGCCAAAAAGGAAGACCTTAGCTTTTATCTCAAAATCACATGCCAAAATTACATATTGTTCAAAAAGCATGGTGATTATCAATACTTGGGATGATTATAGAAATACTCCTATCACAGAATATCTAGATGATCATACAGCATGGGATGTATATTGTGAAAATTGGGTACCAAAATGGAAGTTAAGATGGTTTGAAGGGATAGAGTTTGGATTACCAGGTTTCTCTACAAATACAAACATTCATATCATTCCACCTCAACATGTGATAGGAAAAATTCACCAGGCATCTACTATTGCATCCAGACAAAAGTTGGTTGAAATGGGAAACTTAACTAGAATCAGAATTGCTAACAGAACTGGTTCTATCAGACAACACAGAGATGGAACCAAACTCCGGCATGGAACTTTTTCCAAATTAACAGAATGAGAGATATATAGTCATGGCCACAAAAAGATCCTCATCAGCAAATGTTTCAAATAAATTATTTCCAGTATAAAGCAATGTGGGATCTTGTTTGCTTATGGACTGACGGATATAGATATTACTATTGTATGATTAAATTTTCTGATCAGTTTTCATCATTTCCAGAACCTGACTAGTTTATAGATTGGTGGAAAAAGTTTGGTTTGAATCCCAACACTATTCATCTGGATGTTATTGACACTGCCAGAATGTTTTTATTTCCTCACAAACATTTTCCAAACACTGTATACAATCTGGAACAAATTTCGGAAAATGAATATAAAATGCTTTTTATCAGAGAAAAGCATCCTTGGGTAATCATAACAAGATATGTCCTACAACAAGATGAATATCATGATGGAGATCCTGAAATGTACCGAGAAATCTACACTCAACATTGGGATCCAGATCGCTTTCGACATTTTCGTGACCAACCGGTGGAATAATGATTCATAAAGTCTTACTGGCCGATAATGGTGTCAGTCGGTTTCTGTGGGTTGACGATACCAACCTCCATAGTGTACTTCAATTCTAATTGGCCGACAGTGGTGCCAATCGGGTTTAGTGGGTTGACGTGACCAATGTTGGAGCCGCCCCCTTCTTTTTTCGCCTCACACAAATTTGAATACTCTGATGCTTAAGATAAAAAGTTGTTATCTTTCCTTTTTCCTTCCAAAATCATAAAACTCTGAAAAGACTTTGGTTGCCTGAATAGTATTTGCTTTGTAATTTACAAAGGGCCCGTTTTTCGCAAGTTATTTTGTCCTTAGGATGTTTCAAGTTTCGTGATCTCGCAAATCGGACACCTTATTTCTTGAATTCACAAGTCCCGAGTCGCGAGAATGCGAACTCAGTTTTAATTTTCGTCCAAGGTAACAAAAGTATAAGGCCTTTTACTCTTGATTATGACGTCTTCGTGGTTTCGTGCCTCGGCATTTCTCGACCCTAAATTCTTGTTTTATCGACCCCGAGAACCGAGAACGCGACAATTTTTTAATAACCCTAGTCAAAGACCAAGAGTAAGTAACTAACCACAGTTAAGCTTAGTTCATCGCACATCGCCTCTCGGCATTTTCC
Organism: Picea engelmannii; assembly: GCA_009831015.1. Lineage (NCBI taxonomy): Eukaryota > Viridiplantae > Streptophyta > Pinopsida > Pinales > Pinaceae > Picea > Picea engelmannii. The sequence goes on from ML832938.1 coordinate 73,334, forward strand.
TTCATAAAGTTAAAATGTCCAAAACTCTGAATCACGAAGTCGCGATATGATTATATTGGGCCTTAATTATCGCTACATCGCAATATCGCGACTCGGCATTCGTTCTCCTAAAAAATTGTCTTCGAATTCCCGATTCACGATCCTGCAATTAAGTTAAACATGTCATTAAGGATCCGCTACATCATGATTATTGTTAATTAATGCCAAGATCGGAATTCGCAATCTCGCGAGTTATAAAATCAAAACAATAAAAGCAAATTCACGAGATGACGAAAAACGAGGAAAGCTATAAGTCATTAAGATTGCAAACTTTWAAAATCAAACGGACTACATCCCGYGCTTCAAGGTGGGCACACTCCAYGAGGTGTTTKTTCATTTACTCTCCATAACCTCAGTGCCTGCCAAGCCGCCCAATATTCATGACATTAATAAGAAATTAGGGTAAATCCACGATGAAAGTAAGATCGGATTTTTTCAATTAATCCGATTTTATTTGCGATTTGACAGACTGATGACAAAGTACATGATTTTGAAAATATATACAAAGCTTTGTTTTTGTTAAAAGCAAAACATTTCTTATTAAAATGTATAGAGCAGAAATCTCCGAGTGAACTAGCCTCTGTATGTACACGCAGGTTTATCACAGAAGAACGAAAACACCAGCTTCAGCTATGGTGCCGAGGAGAGGAGCTAAAGCAAATGTCGAAGTCGCAGCACAGGGTTCAGACAACGTTGCAGACACTTCGCCTCGGACATGCGGCTCTGTTTCTACCTGGTCGTCTATTACAGATATCCTGAAATCCGAGGCAGTAAACTGTTCCGACTCTGATGACTACAACTATGATATCGTGAAAGACGACCTGAACACTAAGTATAAGACTGTTATTCAGTCAGGGATGCATCTCAT
>ML832938.1:77600-91103 GCA_009831015.1 Picea engelmannii
AATTAGAACGTTCATGGGCGGCCATTGAACAAGATATCGCAATCCAGGAACAGTTGGAAGCTAGACGTAGGGAACGTAGAAATCTTCCTTAGTTTCCAATAGCGGATGAAACTTTATCACTGTATACATCTTTTACCCTTTTTTCGGATGCCTTGACACTGTATTTTAAGCCTTAGTACAGACTCAGGAACAACAACCAATATCCACTTTGTAATAAAATAATGTGCATCTTGGAAACTTGGAGCACTACTCCAACTTTTGGTGTGGTTTGACCCGCATTTCCAAGATTCCTCTTACGTTTAGTCTTGAGTGTGACCACTGGTTAGGGAATCTTGCATAAATACCCCGCCATATCTAAAGTAAGATTTACTTTTCTTAGTGGAAAATAAAGTTATGATTTGATCGAAGGAATATTGCATGATTTCTACCGCCAAATCTCTAAAAGCAGATTTAGTGGAAGACATGTAGGGTTCAAAGTCTTGTCGAGTCTCATCGGTGAAATGATTCCCTTCTCCAAAAATTTGTATATAAGGAGATGAGGAGTTCATTCTCGAGGAGGAGTTTTTTCGGAGTCAGTCAGTCTGTAAGTTGTCCAAGTCTTTCTAAAGCTCTCTTCTGTCTAAGCTTTTGAACCATTCTGTGTGTATGCAAGTTTGCATAAGTCTGTAAGTGTGAGAGCGAGTAAGAGCATTCTGCTCTAAGAATCCTGTTCATATTGTATACCCTGGCTTTAGAGCTTCAGCTCTCTGTGTTTAATATAAAGACTTCCGCAAGCGTTTATGAAATCTGAATATTGTCTCCTATTGTGCATCTGTTAAATACTCTCGTTTCTATTTGCCTACTATTGCAATCTGTGTGCCTTGAAAGATTATGGTAGCTGAGGTTCTCTCAAGTGAAAGATAAATCTCTGGAGGAAAGTTGTGCTGAGGTTCTCTTAGGTCCTGGAACACTTGTGTAAATCCCGCTAGGCAGGTGGCCACTAAGGGCAGTTTATGGTGTTGGGTTGTTCAAAGGTTCGCTAGGAGTTTTCTTTAGGAGCATATAATTTTCAACTTGGGGTTCACCAGGATAATTGGATTGGTACTGCAGAGAGTAGAAAAATGTAGAAGGTCAAGTAGCAGAAGAAAGATAGACGCACGAGAAAGATTCATCTTCAAGCTTCATTCTCCGTCGAAGGAAGCTTCTGAGTCACAAATGGTATCAGAGCCATGAAGCCATTTTCACCCCGGGTATGATAACATATCTCTCGCTCTGTTAAGTTTTGTTGCTAATAAATATAAGTAAAGAAAGAATCTAGATCCGTATCAAGAGTCTCATGCCTTTTAAAGACAAAGCTTCTACTCTTGCGACTCTCTGAAGCCGTATCAGATGTATCGGGCCTTTGAAAGACAAGGTTTCCACTTCTACGACTTCCTGAAAGAGTAACTAGTTTCTGCCTGAGCAGTCAACCACGAGCCTATCTGACATTCTCTCTCTCTGGAGTAGAGGACTAAGATTAAACACCCTACTTTTCTGTGCAGTTATAGTTATCTCTCCTATAACACATGGATTCTTCAGTTTCTCTTAGTTCTGTAAATAACACTATTGAAAGTTTTCATTCTGTAAAAAAAACTGTTGAAAGTTCTATCTCAACTTCATAGTCTCAACACTGCTTAATGATTCATTATATGCCTACAATAGAGACTCTAGATCCCAGACTTCAAGATATATATAAAGGCATGAGACCACCGGGAACACCTAAATATGGGTTGGGATATATTGAACAATGTGATCAGGTTATCCTTGATTGTTGGTTTTCAAACCCTTTACCTGATTCTATGCAAAGACCCTCAGCGGATGAGATTCACAAATTTCATTCAATAATGAAAGGTTGTCCCAAGAGATCCATAGAAGAAGTCTGGATCAAAAAAATGTTAAATTGGGATTTACTTACAAATCCAGAAACAAATGACTTCAACTTAGCTACATCAGACAAAGAAAAATCAGACCTGTCACAAAAATGGCAGAATTACATATATGATAAAGAAATATGGATTTCTTTCTATGAATGGAAGAAATTAATCCAAAAAAGTTGAAGTCCAAATGATGGAAGGAGGATACGAAACTCCCCCTAAACATAAGTTGAAAAGTCTGGAAGGACAGACAGTTGAATCAAGTTCGACTTTTCCTCCATTCAAGGGTATTGTCCTTGAAGACAATAACAGACAAGTCAGAGCAGTACCTCTACTGCTCTATGATGAAGCCACCCAACTAATGGGTGTTGACAGAAAATTCCAATCACTAGCAGAACAATTAAATTGGACAAACATAGCCTTGAGAGGCATGGCTACACACACATTTGTAACAAATGACTATGCCAGACGTGGACAGATCAGAGATTTGCAAGTCTCTACAAACATTGTAGCCCAGTCTATGAATGAAATACAGTATAAAGTTACAAATGTCAAAGATAAAATGGACACTGCTCTAATAAGAATATCTGAAAAATCGAGAGAGTCCAAAAGAAATCATGAAGAATTAATGAAAGGATTAGGAGAATCCTTCTCCAATATGGGAAAGTCACTGTTAAAAATTAAATAGAAGGATAACATCCCTGAAAAACCTATTCTTGATCCTTATATTCTCCCAAATCATCCAATATCCATCCTGTCTCCTGTATATAAACCTTCTCAGACCAAAATGGATAAAAAGTTTCCTCACCACTTTCCTTCTGAAAAAGATACACCAGAATCTTCAAAAGAAAATATTTCCCTTGTATCTATTTAGAAACTTGCTTATGACAATCTCCCTCACCATCTAAATAGACCACCAGCAACAGATCTCCTGGGAAAAGGAAAACTTCTTGAAACTCAAACATTTGCAGAAGATTGGTTCCCCGAATGGAGCATTGACAGTCTATCAGTTGGACAGATCAGGCAGATGATTGACAGAATGTATGTTTCATACAAAGTTATGTGTATGAAAGGTAAAACAGAAGTTGAAGCCTGTAAATCCATAATTCAATGTTTTACTGGAACACTGAGCAAAATATGGGAAGTCATCTCATCTCCAGGTTCAACTTGGGGTTCGCCAGGATAACTGGATTGGTACTGCAGAGAGTAGCAAGATGTAGAAGGTCAAGTAGCAGAAGAAAGGCAGACGCACGAGAAAGATTCATCTTCAAGCTTCATTCTCCGTCAGAGGAAGCCTCTGAGTCACAAATGGTATCAGAGCCATGAAGCCATTTTTTCCCCGGGTATGATAACAGATCTCTCACTCTGTTAAGTTTTGTTGTTAATAAAGATAAGTAAATAAATAATCTAGAGTCATATCAAGAGTCTTAGGCCTTTGAAATACAAGGTTTCCACTCTTGCGACTCTCTGAAGCCATATCAGAAGTCTCGGGCCTTTGAAAGACAAGGTTTCCACTTCTGCGACTTCCTGACAGAGTAACTAGTTTCTGCCTGAGCAGTCGACCATGAGCCTATCTTAAATTCTCTCTCTCCGGATTAGAGGACTAAGATTAAACGCCCTACTTTTCTATGCAGTTATAGTTATCTCTCCTATAACACATGGATTCTTCAGTTTCTCTCCGTTCTGTAAATAACACTATTGAAAGTTTTCGTTCTGTAAAAAACTCTGTTGAAAGTTCTGTCTCAACTTCAGAGTCTCAACACTGCTTGATGATTCATTATATCCCTACAATAGAGACTCTAGATCCCAGACTTCAAGATATATATAAAGGCATGAGACCACCGGGAACACCTAAATATGGGTTGGGATATATTGAACAATGTGATCAGGTTATCCCTGATTGTCGGTTTTCAAAACCTTTACCTAATTCTATGCAAAGACCCTCAGTGGATGAGATTCACAAATTTCATTCAATAATGAAAGGTTGTCCCAAGGGATCCATAGAAGAAGTCTGGATCAAAAAAATGTTAAATTGGGATTTATTTACAAATCCAGAAACAAATGACTTCGACTTAGCTACATCAGACAAAGAAAAAGCAGAACTGTCACAAAAATGGCAGAATTACATATCTGATAAAGAAATATGGATTTCTTTCTATGAATGGAAGAAATTAATCCAAAAATATGAAGTCCAAATGATGGAAGGAGGATATGCTTGACTCCTCCTAAACATAAGTGGAAAAGTCTGGAAGGACAGACAGTTGAATCAAGTTCAACTTTTCCTCCATTCAAGGGTATTGTCCTTGAACACAATAATAGACAAGTCAGAGAAGTACCTCTACTGCTCTATGATGAAGCCACCCAACTAATGGGTGTTGACAGAAAAGTCCAATCACTAGCAGAACAGTTAAATTGGACAAACACAGCCTTGAGAGGCATGGCTACACACACATTTGTAACAAATGACTATGCCAGACGTGGACAAATCAGATATTTGCAAGTCTCTACAAACACTGTAGTCCAATCTGTGAATGAAATACAGGATAAAGTTACAAATGTCAAAGAGAAAATGGACACTGTTATAATAAGAATATCTGAAAAATCGAGAGAGTCCAAAAGAAATCATGAAGAATTAATGAAAGGATTAGGAGAAGCCTTCTCCAATATGGGAAAGTCACTGTTAAAAATTAAATAGAAGGATAACATCCCTGACAAACCTATTCATGATCCTTATATTCTCCAAAATCATCCAATATCCATCCTATCTCCTGTATATAAACCTTCTGAGACCAAAATGGATAAAACGTTTCCTCACCACTTTCCTTCTGAAAAAGATACACCAGAATTCAATGTTTTACTGGAACACTGAGCAAATGGTGGGAAGTCATATCATCTCCAATAATGATTGCTAAAATGGAGGCAAAAATTCTAAGAGATGAACAAGGAGATGTGGTATATCATATTGATGGAACTCCCCATAATAATATGATAGGAGCCCTTACCACAACAATCCTTAAACATTGGTGTGGAACTGAATCTGAATTAGCAGACAAACATGAGCTAATCCTTATGAACATGAAATGTAGAAAGATGTCAGAATATGAATAATTTCATAAGGATTGGACTCAGAGAATCTTTGAGGTACAAGATAGTCAAAACCTTTTATGGAAACAAGTTTACTTGGCTTCTATACCCAGTAAATTTGTAGAGTACCTAAAAATGCAGGAAGTTTTTAAGCTTCCATATGAGATGTATACATGGGGAGAAATCTATTCTCTCATTACCAAAGCTTTGGTAGGATTGTGTGTAAATATGAAACAATTCTGTAAATAAGCTATCTCACTTACCTAATAGAAAATCTATATGTGAGAAATATGGTCTATATATTTCAAACCATGTAAAAAGGAAAGGAAAAAAGCAAAAAGAGTTCAAAGAAAAGAAAAGATACAGGTACAAACCCAAGACACACTATTATGAGCCTGAAGATATCAAACTGAAAACTCATGCCCATCAGGCCAGGCAGCAAGTCCAGTGTTGGATCTGTGGCAAAACTGGACACATTGCACATAATTGTCCAGAAAATAAAGCATCAAGAATATTAAAAGGAAAACATTCTAAACAAAAGGCTAAAGAAGCTCAAGCTAATAAACAATTAGCTCTGAGAACACATTGCAACAGATGCGGGTCAAATAACCATGAAACAAACCAATGCTCGCACAATCCCTTTCCAAAGAGAGAAGAAGTACATCTATTGCAACAAGGTTGTTGTTCAGAATCCATTAGTACCTCTGAGTTTGAATATAGCTCAGAAGAAGAAGAAGTCTTGATAAATCAAAATTGCAAATGTAAAAATCCAAACTTCTGCTCTTGTGAAGATAGTTCAAATAATTCTGAGTCTGATTCTGAACCGGAAATTAATCTTCGCCAAAAGATAAAAATCTACATGTTCAGCAACGCTGGAGATCAAGAGGCACAGATGCTATCACAAGGAAACATATGAATAATTCCCTTCTGGAAACATTTTTGAAATCAATCAAAACAGAACAAAAGTCAAGGTATGCTGAATCTTCAAAAAGAGAACCCTTTTTTTTAGAAGCTTCCTTTGATATAAATACAAAGACTTTTATTAAATATAATTAGGAAGCAAAGTTACAACATACATCAGTAATTTTTCTAGCTAGAGAAAGGATACTTTTGAGAAAGGAAGTTACTGATTTGAAAGAAAAATTAAAGAAATTAGAAGAAGAGTCTGAAGACAGCTACAAAGTAGACTCTTGGGCCAAGCAAGAAATCAGAAATATCAAGGATCAGTTAGATTCCAGACCACCTCCTCTGGAGGATGTACCTTTCGAAAAGCCAAAAACTGCAGCTCAACTCCAAGGGTTAGCAGCAATGAAAATCTTGCCCGTGAGATTTCAGAAATATCAGGTGAAGATAAAATTAGAAATAAATTCTGAAATCTTTTGTTTGAATGCACTATTGGATACAGGATCAGATATGAATTTAGTGCATAAAGATTTAATTCCCCACAAATACTGGTTCCCTAGCAGTTATTCTGCTATAGGTCTGGGGAATGTTTCTACAAAAATGGATTTTGAAATTCCCAAAGGAATTTTATTGTTTGATGAATATACTTTGGGAATGAAATTTTTATTATCCGAATTACCAGTCGACTGCATTCTAGGAACTCCTTTCCTATCTACAGTAGAGCCACATGGCACATCTCAAACTCCCAGCGGTGATCCTGGATATTTTATCACTTTACCAAGTATAAATGGCCACCCGCCAAAAAGGAATACCATAGCTTTTATCTCAAAATCACATGCCCAAATTGCATATTGTTCAAAAAGCATGGTGATTATCAATACTTGGGATGATTATAGAAATGCTCTTGTCACGGAATATCTAGATGATCATACAGCATGGGATGTATATTTTGAAAATTGGGTACCAAAATGGGAGTTAAGATGGTCTGAAGGGATAGAGTTTGGATTACCAGGTTTCTCTACAAATACCATCATTCATGTCATTCCACCTCAACATGTGATAGGACAAATGCACCAGGCATCTACTATTGCATCCAGACAAAAGTTGGTTGAAATGGGAGACTTAACTAGAATCAGAACTGCTAATAGAAACTGGTTCTGTCAGAAAACACAGAGATGGAACCAAACTCTGTCATGGAAATTTTTCCAAATTAACAGAATGAGAGATATACAGTCATGGCCACAACAAGATCCTCATCAGCAAATGTTTCAAATAAATTATTTCCAGTATAAAGCAATGTGGGATCATGTTTGCTTATGGACTGACAGATATAGATATTACTATTGTATGATTAAATTTTCTGATCATTTTTCATCATTTCCAGAACCTGACTTGCTTATAGATTGGTGGAAAAAGTTTGGTTTGAATCCCAGCACTATTCATCCGGATCTTATTGACACTACCAGAATGTTTTTTATTTTCTCACAGACATTTTCCAAACACTATATACAATCTGGAACAAATTTCGAAAAATGACTATAAAATTCTTTTTATCAGAGAAAAGCATCATTGGGTCATCAGAACAGGTTATGTCCTACAACAGGATGAAGATCATGATGGAGATCCTGAAATGCACCGAGAAATCTACACTCAACATTGGGATCCAAATTGCTTTCAACATTTTCATGATCAGCCAGTGGAATAATGATTCATAAAGTCTTACTGGCCGACAATGGTGTCAGTCGGTTTCGTGGGTTGACGATACCAACCTCCACAATGTACTTCAAGTCTAATTGGACGACAGTGGTGCTAATCGGGTTTAGTGGGTTGATGTGACCAATATCCACTTTGTAATAAAATAATGAACATCTTGGAAACTTGGAGCACTTCTCCAACTTTTGGCGTGGTTTGACCCGCATTTCCAATATTCCTCTTACGTATCGTCTTGAGTGTGACTACTGGTCGGGGAATCTTGCACGACTACCCCACCAAATCTAAAGTAAGATTTACTTTTCTTAGTGTGAAATAAAGTTATGATTTGATCGAAGGAATCTTGCAGGATGTCTACCGCCAAATCTCTAAAAGCAGATTTAGTGGAAGACATGTAGGTTCCAAAGTTTTTTCGAGTCTCATCGGTGAAATGATTCCCTTCTCCACAGAGTTTTATATAAGGATATGAGGAGTTCATTCTCGAGGAGGATTTTTTTTGGAGTCAGTCAGTTTGTAAGTTGTCTGAGTCTTTCTAAAGCTCCCTTCTGTCTGAGCTTTTGAGTCATTCTGTGTGTATGCAAGTTTGCATAAGTCTGTAAGTGTGAGAGCGAGTAAGAGCATTATTCTCTAAGCATCCTACTCATATTGTATACCCTATCTTTAGAGCTTCGTCTCTATGTGTTTAATATAAAGACTTTCTCAAGCGTTTATGAAATCTGAATATTGTCTCCTATTGTGCATCAGTTAAATACTCTCGTTTCTATTTTCCTACTATTGCAATATGTGTGCCTTGAAAGATTATGGTAGCCGAGGTTCTCTCAAGTGAAAGATAAATCTCTAGAGGAAAGTTGTTCCAAGGTTCTATTAGGTCCTGGAGCACTTGTGTAAGTCCCACTAGGCAGGTGGCCGCTAAGGGCAGTTTATGGTGTTGGGTTGTTCGAAGGTTCGCTAGGAGTTTTGTTTAGGAGCATATAAGGTTCAACTTGGGGTTCGTCAGGATAACTGGATTGGTACTGCAGAGAGTAGCAAGACGTAGAAGGTCAAGTAGCAGAAGAAATACAGATGCACGAGACAGATTCATCTTCAAGCTTCATTCTCCGTCGGAGGAAGCCTCTGAGTCACAACCATTTGTGACTCAAAGGCTTCCTCTAATGGAGAATGAAGCTTGAAGATGAATATATCTTGTGCATCTGTCTTTCCTCTGCTACTTGACCACTAACATTCCACAGACCTATAGTATAATAACTTCTAGGGAACCAGTATTTGTGGGGAATTAAATCTGTATGCACTAAATTCATATCTGATCATGTATCCAATGGTGCATTCAAACAAAAGATTTCAGAATTTATTTCTAATTTTGTCTTCACCTGATATTTCTAAAATCTCACGGGCAAGATTTTCATTGCTGCTAACCCCTGGAGTTGAGCTGCAGTTTTTGGCTTTTCGAAAGGTACATCCTCCAGAGGAGGTGGTCTAGAATCCAACTGATCCCTGATATTTCTGATTTCTTGCCTGGCCCAAGAGTCTACTTTGTAGCTGTCTTTAGACTTTTCTTCTAATTTCTTTAATTTTTCTTTCAAAGCAGTAACTTCCTTTCTCAAAAGAATCCTTTCTCTAGCTAGATCAGTTACTGATGTATGTTGTAACTTTGCTTCCTTATTATATTTAATAAAAGTCTTTGTATTTCTATCAAATGAACCTTCTAAAAACAAAGGTTCTCTTTTTGAAGATTCAGCATACCTTGACCTTTGTTCTGTTTTGATTGATTTCAAAAATGTTTTCAGAAGGGAATTCTTCATATCTCATTCTGGTAGGGCCTTAATCTGTGCTAGCATCTGTGCCTCTTGATCTCCAGTGTTTTTGAACATGAAGATTTTTATCTTTTGGAAAAGATTAATTTCTGGTTCAGAATCAGACTCAGAATTATTTGAACTATCTTCACAAGAGCAGAAGTTTGGATTTTTACATTTGCAATTTTGATTTATCAAGACTTCTTCTTCTTCTGAGCTATATTCAAACTCAGAGGTACTAGTGGATTCTGAACAACAACCTTGTTGCAACAGATGTACTTATTCTCTCTTTGGAAAGGGATTGTGCGGGCATTGGTTTGTTTCATGGTTATTTGACCCGCATCTGTTGCAATGTGTTCTCAGAGCTAATTGTTTATTAGCCTGAGCTTCTTTAGCCTTTTGTTCAGAATGATTTCCTTTTGACATTCTTGATGCTTTATTTTCTGGACAATTATGTGCAATGTGTCCAGTTTTTCCACAGATCCAACACTGGACTTGTTGCCTGGCCTGATGGGCATGAGTTTTCAGTTTGATATCTTCAGGCTCATAATAGTGTGTCTTGGGTTTGTACCTATTTCTTTTCTTTTCTTTGAACTCTTTTTGCTTTTTTATTTTCCTTTTTATAGGGTCTGAAATACATAGACCATATTTCTCACATATAGATTTTCTATCAGATAAGTGAGATAGCTTATTTACAGAATTGTGAACTTTCATATTTACACACAATCCTACCAAAGCTTTGCTAATGAGAGAATAGATTTCTCCCCATGTATACCTCTCATATGGAAGCTTAAAAAAAAATTGCATTTTTATGTACTCTACAAATTTACTAGGTATAGCAGCCAAGTAAACTTGTTTCCATAAAAGGTTTTGACTATCTTGTACCTCGAAGATTCTCTGAGTCCAATCCTTATGAAATTCTTCATATTCTAACATCTTTCTACATTTCATGTTCATAAGGATTAGCTCATGTTTGTCTGCTAATTCAGATTCAGTTCCACACCAATGTTCAAGGATTGTTGTGGTAAGGGCTCCTATCATATTATTATGGGGAGTTCCATCAATATGATATACCACATCTTCTTGTTCATCTCTTAGAATTTCTGCCTCCATTTTAGCAATCATTATTGGAGATGAGATGACTTCCAACCATTTGCTCAGTGTTCCAGTAAAACATTGAATTATGGATTTACAGGCTTCAACTTATGTTTTACCTTTCATACACATAACTTTGTATGAAACATACATTATGTCAATCATCTGCCTGATCTGTCCAACTGACAAATTGTCAATGTTCCATTTGGGGAACCAATCTTCTGCAAATGTTTGAGTTTCAGGAAGTTTTACTTTTCCCAGGAGATCTGGTGTTGGTGGTCTATTTACATGGTGAGGGAGATTGTCATAAGTAGGTTTTTGAATAGATACAAGGGAAAGATTTTCTTTTGAAGATTCTGGTGTATCTTTTTCAGAAGGAAAGTGGTGAGGAAACTTTTTATCCATTTTGGTCTCAGAAGGTTTATATACAGGAGACAGGATGGATATTGGATGATTTGGGAGAATATAAGGATCAGGAATAGGTTTGTCAGGGATGTTATCGTTCTGTTTAATTTCTAACAGTGACTTTCCCATATTGGATAAGGCTTCTCCTAATCCTTCCATTAATTCTTCATGATTTCTTTTGGACTCTCTCGATTTTTCAGATAATCTTATTAGAGCAATGTCCATTTTCTCTTTGACATTTGTAACTTTATCCTGTATTTCATTCACGCACTAGACTACAGTGTTTGTAGAGACTTGCAAATCTCTGATCTGTCCACGTCTGGCATAGTCATTTGTTACAAATGTGTGTGTATCCATGCCTCTCAAGGCTGTGTTTATCCAATTTAATTGTTCTGCTAGTGATTGGAATTTTCTGTCAACACCCATTAGTTGGGTGGCTTCATCACAGAGCAGTAGAGGTACTGCTCTAACTTGTCTGTTATTGTCCTCAAGGACAATACCCTTGAATGGAGGAAAAGTCGAACTTGATTCAACTGTCTGTCCTTCCAGACTTTTCCACTTATATTTAGGAGGAGTTTCAGATCCTCCTTCCATCATTTGGACTTTATCTTTTTGGATTAATTTCTTCCATTCATAGAAAGAAATCCATATTTCTTTATCAGATATGTAATTCTGCAATTTTTGTGACAGCTATGCTTTTTCTTTGTCTGATGTAGCTAAGTTGAAGTCATTTGTTTTTAGATTTGTAAATAAATCCCAATTTAACATTTTTTTGATCTAGACTTCTTCTATGGATCCCTTGGGACAACCTTTCATTATTGAATGAAATTTGTGAATCTCATCCATTAAGAGTCTTTGCATAGAATCAGGTAAACAATTTGAAAAACGACAATCAGGGATAACCTGATCATATTGTTTAATATACCCCAACCCATATTTAGGTGTTCTCGGTGGTCTCATGCCTTTATATATATCTTGAATTATGGGATCTAGAGTCTCTATTGTAGGCATATAATGAATCATTAAGCAGTGTTGAGACTCTGAAGTTGAGACAAAACTTCCAACTGTGTTTTTTACAGAACGAAAACTTTCAATAGTGTTATTTACAGAACGGAGACAAACTGAAGAATCCATGTGTTATAGGAGAGATAACTATAACTACACAGAAAAGAAGGGCTTTTAATCTTAGTCCTCTGCTCGGGAGAGAGAGAATCTCAGATAGGCTCCTGGCCGTCTTCTCAGGCAGAAACTAGTTACTCTATCAGGAAGTCACAGAAGTGGAAACCTTGTCTTTCAAAGGCCCGAGACTTTCGATACGGCTTCAGAGAGTCGCAAGAGTGGAAACCTTGTCTTTCAAAGGCCCGGGACTCTTGATACAGCTCTAGATTATTTTTTTACTTATTTTTATTAACAACAAAACTTAATAGAGCGAGATATCTGTTATCATACCCGGGGCGAAAATGGCTTCATGTGTTAGGATATTTAGACACTTATGAGTTAGTTAAGATCTACTTGGTATAATATGTCGTTAGGTAAAAGTGTGTTTCTTTAGTATGCATTAGTATGCATTTGTAGTTAGGAAATATGACGGTCACGATATGTTCCCGACATAGAGTGATCTGACGGTTCATACTCTCCTCGATCTTAACGACCATTGATCTATGGCTTAACACCCGATTGGTCCATGATCTCTATTTAAAGAGCATGGAGGGTCATTTTCCGATGATCTATTGTGAGAAACTCTCTTGTAAAATCTCTCTGTAATCTTTTTATTTGCATTAATAGACTGCTCCAAGTGGTCGCGTTGGCTAGGGCCGTGGATGTTTCGACGTAGGGGTTTTACCACGTGAAAACATCGGTGTGTTGATCTTTGATCTGGTTATGTGAGTGGTTACTGAAGGTGTTCATCCTCTGTTGGAATACCTGTGTTGTTGAACATGGTATCAGAGCCTGTTTGAAGACCCACTCCTGTTGTAGATCGAGATCATGAAGCCGAGTTGCCTCATCTCCATTTTTTGGCATTTTCGTACATTTTTGGGCTGAGAGGACTATTCCATTGCGTCTGGAGCACTCGTTTCATTTAGGAACACTTTTCGTTTCACTCGAAAAGGTTTCTATTTTCCCAAGATACAGCCATTACAGTCAGATCCGGAGGTATAAAGTCTGAATATGCATTTTTTTTTTAATTTTTGCAAAGTTTTGATTTTATTTCGGTTTGTATTTTTTTATTTCTGGGCTGCTACTCTTTTAGATCTGCATATGCTCTTTACCCCGCGCCTTGTGCAATCTCGGAAAATCAGAAACAGATAGGAAAAGGTGCATCTTCCAGGTAAGCTAACCGAGATCTAACCCTTGTTGTCATCGAGAAGCGAAATTTTTTTTCTTGTGTGAAAAGAGTTTTTTTGGAGCATACTCTCCAAGGCCATCTTCCACAACAACAACAACAACACCCCCAATCCTCCTTCTGAATATTACAATATCTTTTGCTAGACCATTTGGTTAAAACTTGCCTTATTAAGCAAGAGGTCTTGAGTTCAAGTCTCTCTTTTGTTACTTTTTTTGAAAAAGTTCATGCTAAAAATTGTAAAGTGCATTTCACTTCAAGTATAAAAGTGAATCACTAT
>ML832938.1:94915-105198 GCA_009831015.1 Picea engelmannii
AAGGGGGGATGTTAGGATATTTAGACACTTAGGAGTTAGTTAAGATCTACTTGGGCTATATATGTCGTTAGGTAAAAGTGTGTTTCTTTAGTATGCATTAGTATGCATTTGTAGTTAGGAAATCCAACGGTCACGATATGTTCCTGACATAGAGTGATCCGACGGTTCATACTCTCCTCGATCTTAACGGCCATTGATCTATGGCTTAAAACCCGATTGGTCCATGATCTCTATTTAAAGAGCATGGAGGGTCATTTGTCGATGATCGATTGTGAGAAACTCTCTTGTAAAATCTCTCTGTAATATTTTTCTTTGCATTAATAAACTGCTCCAAGTGGTCGCGTTGGTTGGGGTCGTGGATGTTTCCCCGTAGGGGTTTTACCACGTGAAAACATCGGTGTGTTGATCTTTGATCTAGTTATGTGAGTGGTTATTGAAGGTGTCCGTCCTCTGTTGGAATACCTGTGTTGTCAAACATCATGGCTCTCATACCATTTGTGACTCAGAGGCTTCCTCCGACAGAGAATGAAGCTTGAAGATGACTCTATCTTGTGCGTCTGTCTTTCTTCTGCTACTTGACCTTCTACATCTTGCTACTCTCTGCAGTACCAATCCAGTTATCCTGGTGAACCCCAAGTTGAACCTTATATGCTCCTAAAGAAAACTCCTAGTGAACCTTCGAATAACCCAACACCATAAACTACCCTTAGCGACCACCTACCTAGCAGGACTTACACAAGTGCTCCAGGACCTAAGAGAACCTCGGCATAGATTTCATCCAGATCTTTATCTTTCACTTGAGAGAACCTCAGCTACCATAATATTTCAAGGCACACAGATTGCAATAGTAGGCAAATAGAAACGAGAGTATTTAACAGATGCACAATAGGAGACAATATTCAGATTTCATAAATGCTTGCGGAAGTCTTTATATTAAACACAGAGAGCCGAATCTCTAAAGCCAGGGTATACAATATGAGTAGGATGCTTAGAGCATAATGCTCTTACTCGCCCTCACACTTACAGACTTATGCAAACTTACATACACACAGAATGACTCAAAAGCTCAGACAGAAGGGAGCTTTACAAAGACTGGACAACTTACAGACTGACTATCTCCGAAAAAACTCATCCTCAAAAATGAACTCCTCATCTCCTTATATACAAATTTGTGGAGAAGGGAATCATTTCACGAATGAGACTCGACAAGACTTTGGACCCTACATGTCTTCCACTAAATCTGCTTTTAGAGATTTGGCGGTAGAAATCGTGCAAGATACCTCCGATCAAATCATAACTTTATTTTCCACTAAGAAAATTAAATCTTACTTTAGATATGGTAGGGTAGTCGTGCAAGATTCCCCAACCAGTAGTCACACTCAAGACGATACGTAAGAGGAATCTTGGAAATGTGGGTCAAACCACGCCAAAAGTTGGAGAAGTGCTTTGAGTTTCCAAGATGCTCATTATTTTATTACAAAGTGGATATTGGTCACGTCAACCAACTAAACCCGATTGGCACCACTGTCGGCCAATTAGACTTGAAGTACACTATGGAGGTTGGTATCGTCAACCCACGGAAACCGACAGACACCACTGTCGGCCAGTAAGACTTTATATCATTATTCCATCGGCTGGTCATGAAAATGTCGAAAGCAATCTGGATCCCAATGTTGAGTGTAGATTTCTCGTTACATTTCAGGATCTCCATCATGATCTTCATCCTGTTGTAGGACATATCTTGTTCTGATGACCCAAGGATGCTTTTCATTGATAAAAAGCATTTTATAGTCATTTTCCGAAATTTGTTCCAGATTGTATACAGTGTTTGGAAAATGTCTGTGAGGAAATAAAAACATTCTGGTAGTGTCAATAACATCTGGATGAATAGCATTGGTATTCAAACCAAACTTTTTCCACCAATCTATAAGCCAGTCAGGTTCTGGAAATGATGAAAACTGATCAGAAAATGTAATCATACAATAGTAATATCTATATCTGTCAGTCCATAAGCAAACATGATCCCACATTGCTTTATACTGGAAATAATTTATTTGAAACATTTTTTGATGAGGATCTTGTTGTGGCCATGACTGTATATCTCTCATTCTGTTAATTTGGAAAAAGTTCCATGCCGGAGTTTGGTTCCATCTCTCTGTTGTCTGACAGAACCAGTTTCTGTTAGCAGTTCTGATTCTAGTTAAGTCTCCCATTTCAACCAACTTTTGTCTGGATGCAACAGTAGATGCCTGGTGCATTTTTCCTATCACATGTTGAGGTGGAATGACATGAATGCTAGTATTTGTAGAGAAACCTGGTAATCCAAACTCTATCCCATCATACCATCTTAATTGCCATTTTGGTACCCAATTTTCACAATATACATCCCATGTTGTATGATCATCTAGATATTCTGTGACAGGAGTATTTCTATAATCATCCCAAGTATTGATAATCACCATGCTTTTTGAACAATATGCAATTTGGGCATGTGATTTTGAGATAAAAGCTAAGGTCTTCCTTTTTGGCGGGTGGCCATTTATACTTGGTAAAGTGATAAAATATCCAGGATCACTGCTGGGAGTTTGAGATGAGCCATGTGTCTCTACTGCAGATAGGAAAGGAGTTCCTAGAATGCAATCGACTGGTAATTCCGATAATAAAAATTTCATTGCCAATTCATATTCATCAAACAATAAAATTCCTTTGGGAATTTCAAAATCCATTTATGTAGAAACATTCCCCAGACCTATAGCAAAATAACTGTTAGGGAACCAGTATTTGTGGGGAATTAAATATTTATGCACTAAATTCATATCTAATCTTGTATCCAATAGTGCATTCAAACAAAAGATTTCAGAATTTATTTCTAATTTTATCTCCACCTGATATTTTTGAAATCTCACGGGCAAGATTTTCATTGTTGCTAACCCTTGGAGTTGAGCTGCAGTTTTTGGCTTTTTGAAAGGTACATCCTCCATAGGAGGTGGTCTGGAATCTAACTGATCCCTGATATTTCCAATTTCTTGCCTGGCCCAAGAGTCTACTTTGTAGCTGTCTTCAGACTCTTCTTCTAATTTCTTTAATTTTTCTTTCAAATCAATAACTTCCTTTCTCAAAAGAATCTTTTCTCTAGATAGATCAGTTACTGATGTATGCTGTAACTTTTCTTCCTTATTATATTTAATAAAAGTCTTTGTATTTCTATCAAAGGAAGCTTCTAAAAACAAAGGTTCTTTTTTTGAAGATTTAGCATACCTTGACCTTTGTTCTGTTTTGATTGATTTCAAAAATGTTTCCAAAAGGGAATTCTTCATATCTCCTTCTGGTAGGGCCATAATCTGTGCTAGCATATGTTCCTGTTGATCTCCAGCGTTGTTGAACATGTAGATTTTTATCTTTTGGTGAAGATTAATTTCTGATTCAGAATCAGACTCGGAATTATTTGAACTATCTTCACAAGAGAATAAGTTTGGATTTTTACATTTGCAATTTTGATTTATCAAGACTTCTTCTTCTTCTGAGCTATATTCATTCTCAGAGGTACTAGTGGATTCTGAACAACAACCTTGTTGCAACAGATGCACTTCTTCTCTCTTTGGAAAGGGATTGTGCGGGCATTGGTTTGTTTCATGGTTATTTGACCCGCATCTGTTGTAATGTGTTCTCAGAGCTAATTGTTTATTAGCCTGAGCTTCTTTAGCCTTTTGTTCAGAATGTTTTCCTTTTGACATTCTTGATGCTTTATTTCCTGGACAATTATGTGCAATGTGTCCAGTTTTGCCACAGATCCAACACTGGACTTGCTGCCTGACCTGATGGGCATGAGTTTTCAGTTTGATATCTTCGGGCTCATAATAGTGTGTCTTCGGTTTGTACCTATATCTTTTCTTTTCTTTGAACTCTTTTTGCTTTTTTCTTTTCCTTTTTACAGGGTCTGAAATATATAGACCACATTTCTCACATATAGATTTTCTATCAGGTAAGTGAGATAGCTTATTTACAGAATTGTGAACTTTCATATTTACACACAATCCTACCAAAGCTTTGGTAATGAGAAAATAGATTTCTCCCCATGTATACATCTCATATGGAAACTTAAAAACTTCCTGCATTTTTAGGTACTCTACACATTTACTTGGTATAGCAGCCAAGTAAACTTGTTTCCATAAAAGGTTTTGACTATCTTGTACCTCAAAGATTCTCTGAGTCCAATCCTTATGAAATTCTTCATATTCTGACATCTTTCTACATTTCATGTTCATAAGGATTAGCTCATGTTTGTCTGCTAATTCAGATTCAGTTCCACACCAATGTTCAAGGATTGTTGTGGTAAGGGCTCCTATCATATTATTATGGGGAGTTCCATCAATATGATATACCACTTCTCCTTGTTCATCTCTTAGAATTTTTGCCTCCATTTTAGCAATCATTATTGGAGATGAGATGACTTCCCACCATTTTTTCAGTGTTCCAGTAAAACATTGAATTTTGGATTTACAGGCTTCAACTTCTGTTTTACCTTTCATACACATAACTTTGTATAAAACATACATTATGTCAATCATTTGCCTGATCTGTCCAACTGACAGACTATCAATGCTCCATTTGGGGAACCAATCTTCTGCAAATGTTTGAGTTTCAGGAAGTTTTCCTTTTCCCAGGAGATCTGGTGCTGGTGGTCTATTTACATGGTGAGGGAGATTGTCATAAGCAGGTTTCTGAATAGATACAAGGGAAAGATTTTCTTTTGAAGATTCTGGTGTATCTTTTTCAGAAGGAAAGTGGTGAGGAAACTTTTTATCCATTTTGGTCTCAAAAGGTTTATATACAGGAGACAGGATGGATATTGGATGATTTGGGAGAATATAAGGATCAGGAATAGGTTTGTCAGGGATGTTATCCTTCTGTTTAATTTCTAACAGTGACTTTCCCTTATTGGAGAAGGCTTATCCTAATCCTTTCATTAATTCTTCATGATTTATTTTGGACTCTCTCGATTTTTCAGATATTCTTATTAGAGCAATGTCCATTTTCTCTTTGACATTTGTAACTTTATCCTGTATTTCATTCACAGAATGGACTACAGTGTTTGTAGAGACTTGGAAATCTTTGATCTTTCCACGTCTGGCATAGTCATTTGTTACAAATGTGTGTGTATACATGCCTCTCAAGGCTGTGTTTGTCCAATTTAATTGTTCTGCTAGTGATTGGACTTTTCTGTCAACACCCATTAGTTGGGTGGCTTCATCACAGAGCAGTAGAGGTACTGCTCTAACTTGTCTGTTATTGTCTGCAAGGACAATACCCTTGAATGGAGGAAAAGTCGAACTTGATTCAACTGTCTGTCCTTCCAAACTTTCCCACTTATGTTTAGGAGGAGTTTCAGATCCTCCTTCCATCATTTGGACTTCAGCTTTTTGGATTAATTTATTCCATTCATAGAAAGAAATCCATATTTCTTTATCAGATATGTAATTCTGCCATTTTTGTGACAGTTCTGCTTTTTCTTTGTCTGATGTAGCTAAGTTGAAGTCATTTGTTTCTGGATTTGTAAATAAATCCCAATTTAACATTTTTTTGATCCAGACTTCTTCTATGGATCCCTTGGGACAACCTTTCATTATTGAATGAAATTTGTGAATCTCATCCACTGAGGGTCTTTGCATAGAATCAGGTAAAGGGTTTGAAAACCAACAATCAGGGATAACCTGATCACATTGTTCAATATATCCCAACCCATATTTAGGTGTTCCTGGTGGTCTCATGCCTTTATATATATCTTGAAGTCTGGGATATAGAGTCTCTATTGTAGGCATATAATGAATCATCAAGTAGTGTTGAGACTCTGAAGTTGAGACAGAACTTTCAACAGTGTTTTTTACAGAACGAAAACTTTCAATAGTGTTATTTATAGAACGGAGACAAACTGAAGAATCCATGTGTTATAGGAGAGATAACTATAACTGCATAGAAAAGCAGGGCGTTTAATATTAGTCCTCTGCTCCAGAGAGAGAGAATGTCAGATAATCTCCTGGCCGACTGCTCAGGCAGAAACTAGTTACTCTCTCAGGAAGTCGCAGAAGTGGAAACTTTGTCTTTCAAAGGCCCGAGATTTTTGATACGACTTCAGAGAGTCGAAAGAGTGGAAACCTTGTCTTTCAAAGGCCCAAGACTCTTGATACGAGTCTAGATTCTTTATTTACTTATCTTTATTAACAAAAAAACTTAACAGAGCGAGAGATATGTTATCATACCCGGGGCGAAAATGGCTTCATGGCTCTAATACCATTTGTGACTCAGAGGCTTCCTCCGACGGAGAATGAAGCTTGAAGATGAATCTGTCTTGTGCGTGTGTCTTTCTTCTGCTACTTGACCATCTACATCTTTCTACTCTCCGCAGTACCAATCCAGTTATCCTGGCGAACCCCAAGTTGAACCTTATATGCTCCTAAAGAAAACTCCTAGCGAACCTTCGAATAGCCCAACACCATAAACTGCCCTTAGCGGCCACCTTCCTAGTGGTACTTACACAAGTGCTCCAGGACCTAAGAGAACCTCGACACAGCTTTCCTCCAGAGATTTATCTTTCACTTGAGAGAACCTCGACTACCATAATCTTTCAAGGCACACAGATATCAATAGTAGGCAAATAGAAACAAGAGTATTTAACAGATGCACAATAAGAGACAATATTCAGATTTCATAAACGCTTGCAGAAGTCTTTATATTAAACACAGAGAGTCGAAGCTCTAAAGCCAGGGTATACAATATGAGCAGGATGCTTAGAGCATAATGCTCTTACTCGCTCTCACACTTACAGACTTATGCAAACTTGCATACACATAGAATGACTCAAAATCTCAAACATAAGGGAGCTTTAGAAAGACTCGGACAACTTACAGATTGACTGACTCCGAAAAAAATCTTCCTCGAGAATGAAATCCTCATATTCTTATATACAAATTTGTGGAGAAGGGAATCATTTCACCGATGAGACTCAACAAGACTTTGGACCCTACATGTCTTCCACTAAATCTGCTTTTAGATATTTGGCGGTAGAAATCGTGCAAGATTCCTCCGATCAAATCATAACTTTATTTTCCACTAAGAAAAGTAAATCTTACTTTAGATCTGGCGGGGTAGTCGTGCAAGATTCCCCAACCAGTAGTCACACTCAAGACGATACGTAAGAGGAATCTTGGAAATGTGGGTCAAACCACGCCAAAAGTTGGAGAAGTGCTCCAAGTTTCCAAGATGCTCATTATTTTATTACAAAGTGGATATTGGTCACGTCAACCCACTAAACCCAATTTGCACCACTGTCGGCCAATTAGACTTGAAGTACACTGTGGAGGTTGGTATCGTCAACCCACGGAAACCGACTGACACCATTGTCGGCCAGTAATACTTTATGAATCATTATTCCACCAACTGGTCATGATAATGTTGAAAGCGATCTGGATCCCAATGTTGAGTGTAGATTTCTCGGTACATTTCAGGATCTCCATCATGACCTTCATCCTGTTGTAGGACATATCTTGTTCTGATGACCCAAGGTTGCTTTTCTCTGATAAAAAGCATTTTATAGTCATTTTCCAAAATTTGTTCCAGATTGTATACGGTGTTTGGAAAATGTCTGTGAGGAAATAAAAACATTCTGGCAGTGTCAATAACATCTGGATGAATAGCGTTGGGATTCAAACCAAACTTTTTCCACCAATCTATAAGCCAGTCAGGTTCTGGAAATGATGAAAACTGATCAGAAAATTTAATCATACAATAGTAATATCTATATCTGTCAGTCCATAAGCAAACATGATCCCACATTGATTTATACTGGAAATAATTTATTTGAAACATTTGTTGATGAGGATCTTTTTGTGGTGATGATTGTATATCTCTCATTCTGTTAATTTGGAAAAAGTTCCATGACGGAGTTTGGTTCCATCTCTGTATTGTCTGATAGAACCAGTTTTTGTTAGCAGTTCTGATTCTAGTTAAGTCTCCCATTTCAACCAACTTTTGTCTGGATGCAATAGTATATGCCTAGTGCATTTGTCATATCACATGTTGAGGTGGAATGACATGAATGCTAGTATTTGTAGAGAAACCTGGTAATCCAAACTCTATCCCTTCAGACCATCTTAACTCCCATTTTGGTACCCAATTTTCACAATATACATCCCATGCTGTATTATCATCTAGATATTATGTGACAGGAGTATTTCTATAATCATCCCAAGTATTGATAATCACCATGCTTTTTGAACAATATGCAATTTGGGCATATGATTTTGAGATAAAAGCTAAGGTCTTCCTTTTTGGCGGGTGGCCATTTATACTTGGTAAAGTGATAAAATATCCAGGATCACCGCTGGGAGTTTGAGATGATCCATGTGGCTCTACTGCAGATAGGAAAGGAGTTCCTAGAATGAAGTCGACTGGTAATTCAGATAATAAAAATTTCATTCCCAATGCATATTCATCAAACAATAAAATTCCTTTGGGAATTTCAAAATCCATTTCTGTAGAAACATTCCCCAGACCTATAGTAGAATAATTGTTAGGGAACCAGTATTTGTGGGGAATTAAATCTTTATGCACTAAATTCATATCTGATCATGTATCCAATAGTGCATTCAAACAAAACATTTCAGAATTTATTTCTAATTTTATCTTCACCTGATATTTCTGAAATCTCACGGGCAAGATTTTCATTGCTGTTAACCCTTGGAGTTAAGCTGCAGTTTTTGGCTTTTCGAAAGGTACATCCTCCAGAGGAGGTGGTCTGGAATCTAACTGATCCTTGATATTTCTGATTTCTTGCCTGGCCCAAGAGTCTACTTTGTAGCTGTCTTCAGACTCTTCTTCTAATTTATTTAATTTTTTTTTCAAATCAATAACTTCCTTTCTCAAAAGAATCCTTTCTCTAGCTAGATCAGTTACTGATGTATGTTGTAACTTTGCTTCCTTATTATATTTAATAAAAGTCTTTGTATTTCTATCAAAGGAAGCTTCTAAAAACAAAGGTTCTCTTTTTGAAGATTCAGCATACCTTGACCTTTGTTCTATTTTGATTGATTTCAAAAATGTTTCCAGAAGGGAATTCTTCATATCTCCTTCTGGTAGGGCCTTAATCTATGCTAGCATCTGTGCCTCTTGATCTCCAGCGTTGTTGAACATGCAGATTTTTATCTTTTGGCGAAGATTAATTTCTGGTTCAGAATCAGACTCAGAATTATTTGAACTGTCTTCACAAGAGCAGAAGTTTGGATTTTTACATTTCCAATTTTGATTTATCAAGACTTCTTCTTCTTCTGAGCTATATTCAAACTCAGAGGTACTGGTGGATTCTGAAAAACAACCTTGTTGCAACAGATGTACTTCTTCTCTCTTTGGAAAGGGATTGTGCGGGCATTGGTTTGTTTCATGGTTATTTGACCCGCATTTGTTGCAATGTGTTCTCAGAGCTAATTGTTTATTAGCCTGAGCTTCTTTAGCCTTTTGTTCAGAATGTTTTCCTTTTGACATTCTTGATGCTTTATTTTCTGGACAATTATGTGCAATGTGTCCAGTTTTTCGACAGATCCAACACTGGACTTGTTGCCTGGCCTGATGGGCATGATTTTTTAGTTTGAAATCTTTAGGCTCATAATAGTGTGTCTTGGGTTTGTACATGTATCTTTTCTTTTCTTTGAACTCTTTTTTCTTTTTTCTTTTCCTTTTTACAGGGTCTGAAATATATAGACCATATTTCTCACATATAGATTTTATATCAGGTAAGTGAGATAGCTTATTTACAGAATTGTGAACATTCATATTTACACACAATCCTACCAAAGCTTTGGTAATGAGAGAATAGATTTCTCCCCATGTATACATCTCATATGGAAGCTTAAAAACTTCCTACATTTTTAGGTACTCTACAAATTTACTGGGTATAGAAGCCAAGTAAACTTGTTTCCATAAAAGGTTTTGACTATCTTGTACCTCAAAGATTCTCTGAGTCCAATCCTTATGAAATTCTTCATATTCTGACATATTTCTACATTTCATGTTCATAAGGATTATCTCATGTTTGTCTTCTAATTCAGATTCAGTTCCACACCAATGTTCAAGGATTGTTGTTGTAAGGGCTCCTATCATATTATTATGGGGAGTTCCATCAATATGATATACCACATCTCCTTGTTCATCTCTTAGAATTTCTGCCTCCATTTTAGCAATCATTATTGGAGATGAGATGACTTCCCACCATTTGCTCAGTGTTCCAGTAAAAC
>ML832939.1:0-19723 GCA_009831015.1 Picea engelmannii
TGCTACATAACATTAACCCCCTTTGGTATGCTCTCTAATTTTCCTACTACCAGTTATTCTGCTCTGTTATGGAACAAAATACAATAGCATAGAATGAAAACCCTCTCCTCCTAGCGGCCCAGTTTTTAACATAGCCCGATAGCCATCTAGGGGTAGGGTTTTGACTTCCTCAACCCTCAATTGTGATAGGGTTTTGGACCTTCTAGAATCTTCTTGAAATTCCATACGCGACTAGCCCCATATGCGTTAGTAATGGGGGATGATGTGGCATCCTCTCGTACCATGGTGCTAAACACGCTAGGTCACCTTGCGAGAGGCATGGATTTCGCACACAGACTCTAATTGGGGTGATTCTCGCACCGTTGGAAATTTCTCGATGTGTAGAACACTTTTAGGACCTTCCAATTGTTTTACACCAAAAAATGACATTTGATTCATCAAAATGGCTCTGGAGGTTTCAAACACCAATTTTCCAAACTGGGACCTTCCATTAAAATGACCTTGCAAGTTGATTCCTCCAACTTTTTCCACTCTGAGAGCATCGATATAGATGAAAAATAATATAATGATCCAATCTGGATAAACAAACTAACTAGTGAAAAATCTATAATGAATTGGAGACAAAATTAAAATGCCACCAAGTGACCACACTTTGAAAAACCCGTTAACCTGATGCATCATCCCTGGGTTGCACGTCTGTTCACTTAGTCCCACACTCCTTGTCTAACACTGCCTCGTCCACCTGACCCCCATCCAGTTCAATTAGGAAACTCTTTGAATTCGAAGGGCTTGGGGAATCTTGATCTTCCTCCTATTTCTCAAGCTTCTACGAACCATGTGAAACCTTGAACTGGATACCATCCTAAGAATGGCAGAACAACTCAAATTTCCCTTCTAAGATGCAAATTGCATGCAAAAGGACCACCTGCTTCCTCCTAGACTTGTGCAGAGCATGCCCCACCATGGTGTTAACAATCCAATAAATATTGACTATCTTAAAATGTTTTGTCTCTCTTGTTTTGGAATAGAAGGGGTCCTCCACCCAATCCTCTTCTTCCTCCAACATTTCTCTATCATACATGTTTAGCCTATGAGCCCAAACCCTCTCTTGCACCTTTTCAACTACCTTCTTTTCCTCATCTGAGCACAACTCTTTAAACATATTCCCCTCCCCCCGTGCCTCTCTGGCCACCCGCATATTGGCCATTGGATCCTGAGAGGCAGAAGCTTCCTTATCATGCTTCCCCATGTGCGTGACTCTCCCCTTCCTACCCCCATACCTGGCCATATTCTGGACGATCCCCACTGAGAAGCGACTCCACCCTGACATGTGCTGCCAACTGAAACTGCCCATGAACACAACTAACTCCCTCTTCCAATCTACTCCCACCCAACATCAAATAGACTATAATTCAAACTAGGACCCTGGTTTACTACATGCAGGTTCACCTAAACAACACATTATCCCATGGGAATGCTCTTCATATCAATTTCCTTTTGATGTCAACCACTCCGGACATACTCGCCCACAGGTACACCTTCATAATCCCATTGTTCATTCTAGCCATCATCTATGAATAATGACATTGTATCACCCTCCACTTCTCTTCCTTACCATTTGACATGTTTGGGCATGAATGTTGTGCACTAGTTCCAAGCCTTGGACTCCGCCTCTTAGTATTTTTCATCATGTTGCATGTTCTGCAACACCTGAACCACACCTATTTCATCGTTAAAAACCCATGTCGAGGTAATATCCACCTTATCCATCATCTGACCATGTGTATGCTTCACGACTATTGTCTCGTCAGGCGATGGTACCGCCACGTAGGCTCGGTCCATTCCAACGGCTTGCACCCCATCCAGGAATCATGATTCCAAATGTCTCAAATGGGAAACCTACTCTTGAAGCTCTCTTGGAATGGGGTCACCTACCATCCAAAGGTTGTGCTGATTTGACTGAGAGACTCCTGCATTGGCCATACAATCCACCAATGCATTGACCTTTCGTACTACATGTCCAGGGATTATTGTTGGGATAAGCCTAGTCATTCTAGCAACCTATGAAAGACTATATGAGAGATGCCAATTCTTGGAGAGTTTGTCAAGGTGTGTACCATTAAGCACTCTTCACAGAGCCATAATTAGCAGTCGAGAGTTACCTTCCACCACTAAGGATTTATAGTTTCTCATGAGATATTCCTAGACCCCTTAGTAGGCATGCCAATTCCTCCCCATTGTTCGAGTTATTCCCCGGGATGGCATCGAATAGACCTTGAATATGACCATCTGAGTTCCTAAATAATCCCCCTGCAGCAGCTAGCCCTAGGCTACCTTTTGATGCCCCATCAAAATTTAACTTCAGGAAACCCTCTGGCGGTGGCTGCCATTTCTCCCTAGATTTTGGTCGAGAGGGGTTTTGAACCCTCATTTCTTGATCATAGTAGGGCTCTAGCTTTTAGTTTTTGAATATTATTTCCTCCTCTGGTGAGTTTTGCATCATGCCTTCCCAGGCCAAGGCTACAAT
Source organism: Picea engelmannii (assembly GCA_009831015.1). Lineage (NCBI taxonomy): Eukaryota > Viridiplantae > Streptophyta > Pinopsida > Pinales > Pinaceae > Picea > Picea engelmannii. The sequence continues at coordinate 2,528 of ML832939.1, forward strand.
TGACTCCTGTACATTTGACTTGACGATGTGCTAGACTTGATCACGTGATAATTTTTATTTTTTAACACCCTTCGATTTCTTTCCTTCCAAATATTCAGGGGTAGAAAGTTTGGAAATGTGTTCCATACCCTGTTGAGATCATATTCGAGAAACGATATTTTTTTAAATCCTCGATTGTTTTAGGAATATCATTTTGAATCCTATATGAATGCTTGAACAACTCAACTCCCCTATCCTAGAGGAATGAGGATTCTCTGCAAGAACTAAAGAGATGTTCCAGTGTCTTCTCATCTGCCTGACACATCATGGATATGGAAGGTCCTTCAAATCCTCATATGATAAGGTGATCCCAGGCTAAGAATTTTCTCCTTTCCACAAGCCATAGTAAGGTAGATATATTTTTCCATGAGGTGGATTTTCAAATATTTTCCCATAAGGCCCTTCACTACTCCCCCACCAGGCCTACCGCCGCAGCATAGGATTCTTTCAATCTAATATTTCCGTCCCCTTTTACCCCCCATCTCACGGTGTATGGACCCTGTTTGACTTTTGTTTTTCAATCGTGCAACATCTCTTCCATAATATTCTTTATGTCCCCATTCCATGTTGTAGGCCATTCCTCTATATCTTTCTAGGTCCTGGTATATGGGTTCCTTTTTTCAAACTAGGTTTTCCAGTAATGACAAATCTTGCTCCATATTGGTTGCATCATTGAGGTCCTAATGTGTTGGAGGTGCTCGATATTCTCTAGAATTGGTTGTTGTTCCCAGACATCATCCCATAATAAATCTCATGAGAGGTCGTTGTGTACCTCCCAAAAGCTATATTGTTGAACTAGTCCTCTATTTTTCTAGGCATTACTCCAGATTAAATATCATGGGCTATCCCCCTCTCTGACCTAATCAACTCCTCATGAGGCGTGTCTAAGGCGTATTTAGTCTTCCATAAATTTTCCAATAGATCCTCAGGGTTCTTTTACCATCTCCACCATAACCTAGCAGCCAACACTTGAACCACAATTTAGAGTTCTTTGATGCCAAGGCCACCATAGGATTTGTGCCTGCAAAGTTTTTCCCATGCCACTAACACCCACTTATTTTCTTTCACCACCCCTCCAAAAAGAAAGGACTGCAAATTTATGATTGTTTTATGATGATTTTTGGGGTTGCCATGACAAGGAACAAATACATTGATATAGCCATGATGATTGATTTGATCAACCAAATATGTCTAGGAAGAGAAAGGAAGTGATGCATCCAGCTAGATATCTTGGCTTCTAGTTTGGCAGGAAAATCCTCCCATGAAATATTGTGAAACAATTTATCAATGAGGAGAGCCGCTATATACTTAAACAGAAGAGAATCCCATTGGAAGCCTAAAATAAGGGCAATGTTTCTTTGGATCAATGATGGGGAATTGAAGAAAAAAGTTTTGGATTTGTCCAAGTTAATGAGGACTCCTGAGGATTTTTTAAAACCTCTAAAACCTTCTTGAAATCCAGATCTTCTCTAACTATTGGTTGACCCATTAGAAATGTGTCATCCACAAACTGAACATGTGAAAGAGGATGAGAGAGAGAGTGAAGGGACATTCCTTGGATGGTCCCATCCGCAAGATCCTACTTCAAGCTACACCCAAAACCCTCAGCTAGAATGATATAAAAAAAGGAGAGAGGTGGTCTCCCTACCTTATACCATTAATCAAGATAGAGAAGAAAGTCAAGTAGACTAGGTTTAAGACCCAAAGAACCCAATCATCATCAAAACCAAAAGCTTCAAGCATTTTCTCAATAAATATATAATTTATGCAGTCATATGCCTTGAACATATCAAGCTTCATCAACATCCCTGGTTTCCTCGAGGATTTGAGGGAATGTATCGTATCATGAACAACAATTATTCCATCTAGGATTTTACATCCTTCAACAATACCCCCATGTTCCTAAGAGATGATGTAGGTAAATATAGGTTTTAATCTATTGGCTATTAATTTGGTTATGATTTTTTAAATGACATTACGGAGAGATATCGAGTGAAACTTATCTACAGTGTTGGTCTGACGATCCTTGGAATCAAGGAGATGAAAGTGATGTTGAAGGCTTGAAGAATAGATCTTGATGAGATAGAATCCTAGACCACTTCCCAAATTTCCCTTTGTAAGGTATTCCAACATACCTGAAAGAAATCAATGGTGAACCCATATGGCCTCGGTGCCTTCCCAGAAGCCATTTATTTAACCATTGTTTCCACTCCTCTAGCATTGTAGGTCTCATTAGTCTGTGGTTTTGCACTGGTGATGTCAACCCGCAGATGGACTATGTTATCCTTTGGATAGCCTCCTCCCTTTTCTCTTTAGGTTCTTTCATTAAACCACTGAAGTGGTTTATAATTTCCCTTTCAATATTCTCATGTATTTCTGGCATCTCTCCACCCCAATATATCAGAGATGAAATTCTACTTTTATTTCTCCTTTGTAGGAGTGCATTATGGAATAAATTTGTGTTTTTGTCCCCATCTCTTAGCCATCAAATCCTAGATTTTTTTCTCCATAGTGTCTCTTCTTGTCTATCTCTTTTATTTAATTCCAATCTAATATGCTCCTCTCTGTTGGCGGCCTCCTTCGATCGATCCACATGGATGGCCTCCGATTGAATGCTAGTAATTTCTACTTCCAAACTTGTTTTTCATCCAAAATGTTGTCAAGGACATCCTTGTTCCAGATACTTATGTGTATTCGGATATGCTTGAGTCTTTGTTGGAACTAAAACATCTGTGTGCCATACAATTCTTCCTTTCCTTCCACCATAATTCCAATTTTTGGTGAAAGTCATGATGGTCCAGCCATAACTTTTCAAATTTGAAGAGCTTAGGTATGGGAATTAATTTCCTCTGCCATTCCAGGATAATGGGCTAGTGGTCCTCTCCATAATAAGGTAAAATATCTACAGATATTTCCTGATGGTATTAAAAGAAAGTTTCGGTAACCAAAGATCCGTCCAATTGCACCACTATCTATTTATCCTTCCCTCTTCTATTTTTCTAAGTGGACAAATTGTTTCTAGAAGGAGTGTCTATCAATATGAGATTTTTAATCAGAGCTCGAAAGGACTCATTTTATGCATCTAATCTTCTAATTCCTCCCTTTTTTTTCTGCTAGTGATGTTATGATATTAAAATCTCCTCGAATGATCCATTGTTGTTGTTGCATGGTGGTACCTAGAAAATTGAGGGCCTCCCAGAATTTTTTTTTTTTTCCTAGAGCTAAAGGCTTGTCTGTGTTTGATAAGTATCCCCGCTCCTAGGAAACTCTGATATTGAATCCTACAGTTAGAATTCTGGGTAGTTTAGAATGAACTTCTAAGGAAAGGATCCTATGTCACATATGATGGCAAGCTCTCTTGAGGCCTCTTATGCATCTATTGCCTCTATTGTGCAACCTTTCCAGACCCTCTGGGCTATTTGTTTCATCGTCTCCTTGTCATATTTTGTTTCTTGTAGCATAATTACCTCAAATTTCTCCTGAATAATCCTCTTACATAACATCATGTGTTTGGATGGGGCATTGATGCCTCTTACATTCTAGGACATGATGTTCATATCAACACTTAGGTTAGGTGTGGAAATACTTCTCTAAGAATCCCACCATTTGACTTGAATCGACTAGAAGGGCCCTTGTTTCTTCAATATTTTGCTTGTGAGGTTTCCTACCCCTCTTCTTCTCTTCCCCAACTATTTTCTTCAGAGGTTTTAGGGGGTTAGTTTTAATACCCAGATTTTCAGGAGTGGTGGTTAGAGATCCCTGAACCGGCCCAACCAGTTCTCATTGCAGTTTGCATTGATGTTCTATATGCATATTATTAACTTATTGTTCCCCGTGCTTTACTTTTAGATTTGGCATGTACGCCTCTACTTCCTATAGATCCATATCATGTGTTGTATCGACTCCTGACTCCTCCTCCAAGTCAATTTCTTGGTCCCATGTTTCTTTCTTTTCTACTTCTCCCCCCTCATCCTGGTTTGGCACTAAACTGGGTGTGGCCTTTCTACACTTTGGAATATCCTCTCCCTTAGTAACAGTGTTTTGCAGGAGAGTTTTTTTCTTTGATGACATCTCCTCATCGCTCTTTTCATTGGTCTCCCCCCTAACAATTGGTATCTATTAGAGTTATTTTCTAATGTAGCCCTGATTGATTTGCTTGTTCTTCACACTGCTTTCCTTTTGTTGGAGATTTTCAAGAAACACTCCTCATCAACATCCTCCTTTGATCTATTTTCTTAGTTCACCGCATTTAGGGGGGAATCCCTAAATAAATGGCCATGCACATGACATTTTTTGCATCGAAAGGGTATGTGTTCGTAATCTAGGGTTTGAGTCCAATCATTATCTTGATACGAGACTATGACTGAATCCGGAAGTGCACCCACAAAATTCATATAAACACATATCCTAGCATATGAAATATACCTAACTGTTTTAGTTACTTATGATATCTTAATGAAAGAACCGAGGGTGTTCCCTATTCCTTCTAGGGTTTCAAGGTGCCATAACTCATGTGGTAGTGAGTACAATTGAATCCAAATGGGGGATGTTGTGAAACATTCCTTCTCTGGGGAAAATATTTATGTCAAGTACTGGATATGCAGGCCCATAAAGTTAAAGAAATATGTGCCCTCTTCAAAGACCCTATCTCTATCATCCATTGATGAAAATATAATTGTTACTAGGATTTTGCTTAGCATGAAATGGATAAAATGTGAAAAATAGAGATCAGTAAAATAAATCACATATCATCCACAAAATAACACAAAGATTTAATTTGGGAAACCATTACGGGAGAAAACCCAACTAGAAGGTGAGGTTTCTCTACTCTCTTTTCTCTAGTAAGGAAATAATGCAAGTACAAAGGAGAGGACACTCTTTATGGAGTCACATGAGACCTGTGGCCAGTTAGGATGATATAGAACATTAACACCCTCTCTTATGCTCTCTAATTTTCTGACTCCCAATTATTCTACTCTGCTATGGAACAAAATACAATAGCATAGAATGAAACCCCCTCTCCTCCTAGTGGCTCGATATTTAACATAGCCTGATAGCCATCTAGGGGTAGGGTTTTGACTTCCTCAACCATCAATTGTGATATGGTTTTGGACATTATAGAATCTTCTTGAAATTTCATACATGGCTAGCCCCATATGCATGAGTAACGTGGGATGATGTGGCATCCTCTCGTACCATGGTGGTCAACATGCTAGGTCACCTTGTGAGAGGCGTGACTTTCACACACAAACTCTGATTGGGGTGATTCTTGTACTATTGTAAATTTCTCGATGTGTAGAACACTTTTAGGACCTTCCAATTGTTTTGCACCAAAAATGGGCATTTGATTCATCAAAATGGCTCTGGAGGTTTCGAACCCCAATTTTCTGAACTAGGACCTTCCATTAAAATGATCCTGCAAGTTGATTCCTCCAATTTTTTCCACTCTGAAAGCATCGAGATAGATGAAAAATAATATAATGATCTAATCTGGATCAACAAACAAACTAGTGCAAAATTTATAATGAACTGGAGACAAAATTAAAATTCCAACAAGTGACCACACTTTGAAAAACCTGTTAACATGATGCATCCTCCCTAGGTTGCACATCGGTTCACTTAGTCTTTCACTCCTTTTCCGACACCGCCTCATCCACCTGACCGCCAACCAGTTGAATTGTGAAACTCTTTGAACTCGGAGGGCTTGGGGAACCCTCATCTTCCTCCTATTACTCAAGCTTCTACGAGGCATGCGAAACCTTGAATTGGATACTATGCTAAGAATGGCAGAACAACTCAAATTTCCCTTCTAGGATGAAAATTGCATGTAGAAGGTCCACCTGCTCCCCCCTAGACTTGTGCAAATCCTACCCCACCATGGCCATAACAATCCAATAAATCTCGACTATATTAACATTTTTTTGTCTCTCTTGTTTTGGAATAGAAGGGGTCCTCCACCCAATCCTCTACTTATTAAAACATTTCTCTATCATACATGTTTATCATATGATCTCGAACTCTCTCTTCCACCTTTTCAACTACCTTATTTTCCTCATCTGAGCACAACTCCATAAACATGTTCCCCTCCTCCTATGCCTTTGTGGCCACCCGTGTATTCGCCACTAGACCCTGGGAGGTGGAAGCTTCCTTATCATGCTCCCCCCTGTGCATGACTCTCTGCTTCTTGCTCCTATGTCTGGCCATATTCTATATGATTCCCACTGAGAAGCGAATCCACCCCGACAGGTGCTGCCAATTACAACTTCCCATGAACACAACTAACTTCCTATTCCAATCTACTCCCACCCCAGCATCAAACAGATCGTAATTCGAACCAGGAACCTGCTTTACTGCATGCAGGTTCACCCAAACAACACATTCTTCCACGAGAATGCTCTTCAAATCAATTTCCTTTCTGATGTCAACCACTCCGGACATACTCACCCATAGTTTCCCCATAATAATCTCATTTTTCATTCCAACCATCGTCTCTGAATAATGATGTTGTATCACCCTCCACTTCTCTTCCTTACCATTCAACACATTTTGGCATGAATGTTGTGTACTAGTTCTAGGCCTTGCACTCTACCTCTTAGTAGTTTTCATCATGTCGCACGTTCTGCAACACCCAACCCACAACAATTTCAAAGTTTAAAACCACCGTCGAGGTACTTTCCACCTTATTCAGTGTTTGACCATGTGTACGTTGCATGATTGTTGTATCGTTAGGCATCGATACCGCCACATAGTCTTGGGCCGTCCCTATGGATTACACCCCATCCGGGAATCGAGAGTCCAAATGTATCAAATGGGAAACTTGTTCTTGAAGATCTCTTGGAATGGGGTCCCCTACCATCCAAAGGTTGTGTTGATTTGACTTGGAGACCCTTGCATTGGCCATACAATCCACCAATGCATTATCCTTTTGTCTTACATGTTCAGGGATTATTGTTGGGATAAGCCTAGTCATCCTATGATTAGTATTCACTTTATGGAATTCTAGACATATGGCTATGTATTTAGCCACTTCATTCTTCATTCCAGGCAAAAGATATTGGCTTCTCATAGCTGTAATTGTTTTTTGATATCCTAGGTGTCTTGTATATGGCACATTATGTAATTCCTTCAAAACTATGTTTTTAAGCTCATTGGAATTCAACACATATAGTTTGCCTTTGTACATGATAATTCCATCTTCTTTCAACTCATAATAATTAAATTTATGTTTGTTAGCACTCTGTAAATTTGTTCGGATGATAAAACAAACAACAGAGGTAACCTACAAACCAACTTTAGAGATGGGTACTAGCCTACTCAGTTCAAAGAGGGCTATCTTGTGTCACTTGGTGTTTCTTTGACAATCAATGGATAGGTTTTGTTGTTTTGGGGGGGTTTTATGAATTTGTTGGAAAGGAAGGGAAGGGACACTCAGGGATATGGAGTCAAATTTCTGAAAAGGAATAGAAACATTGACTGGTCGGTAGAACTCTCCAGAGGATAAAGGCTAAATGAGGCGATGAATCTGAGTTATAACTTGTAATTTGCAGAGTGTAAGAAGAAAGGGGAAATGAATTCTGAATTAGTTAGGAAGAAACTTAACACAATTTAAATTGCTTAAGGCAAGATCATCATAAGATGAATTCTGGGCCTTTAACCTATCCAATTTAAACAGAAGACAGTGCTAAATGGAATAAAAAACACAAGAAATACATACAAAGAGAGAACACAAAACTGATATCACCACCATTAGAATCTTTTCATGGAGACTTCAAAGACTTCTGCATATGTATTCTATTTAGCTTCAGAAAATTACATTCAAGTTCAAATGGCTAAATCATGCCCTTGCACTTCTGCCAACACTAATACATTTGGAACTCCTAATATTTATACAAGTTTAAGTTCCTTCGGTTTGAAATTGATTAAAATGATTGAAATGAAACGTTTTGGTTTCTGAAACTGATTACAATAATTACAAATGACAGTTTTGGTATTGGAACCGATTACAATGATTAACAAGAAAAATGTTTCATGATCCAGCTTTTAACTCCTTTGACGCTTCAGCTCCTTTCTTTGCCACTTGTTCTGTTCTGGTCTTCTGCCTGATCTGCCATCTTTAGTGACACCTGGACCTCATTTACTAGCTCTTGGAAAACTGCACTTTGTCTTACCCAGCCATACTATCTCCTTCCATTGCAAGTCGAAAGGGATATCATAATCCATAATTTCTTTGATCAGGATCTCCAAGTCAATGCAAGAGGCATATGTCATGACTGGTAGTCCAACTTTCACTGCTTTGAACTGATTCAAAATCTCAAAATATGTAATCATATGTTCAACTAGGGTTTCTCCTTTCAGGTTTTCCTCCAGGGCTTCAAACTTGGAGTGGTCCATTTTTCACTGAGTGAGGTGAGCGTTGTATTCTTCCTGGTCATATAATTTTCCTTTCCCATCCCAAAATGGTGGGAGGCCTTTAATAAACAATTCTTCAAACAGATCCTTGAATTCTTGCACACTTTGCTCCATCTGTGTTGCCTTGGTTTGGACTGATTTTAGCAGGTTATGTTTAGAAATAACCCTCCTGGCCCAGATGATCAATGTAGTTCTATATTTTACTCCAACGGTCTGAAGTTCTATAGTAGGGATGGAGTTGAGAAATTTTATGGCATTTTGGGCCCACTCTGATGGTTTCTTTGCTAAAGTCTCATTTACAACAGTGCACATGCTTCTGGCTGTGATGGCAATGTTGTCTTTATCATTGATGAAATTCAAATACACTCTGAACTTGGCAGCTTCAGCAGCTATAGAATCCTAGATGATGTGTTTTTCTCCTTGCAACAGTCCTTTACCCCTTAATCTTATTTGCAAATTGTCAATCCTTTCATGTAAGGCTTTATTCTGCTTTTGAAATTGATCCATTCTTCCATCCTTTGCTTGCATTTATTGTTTCAAATTCTCTATGTTCCCTTTTATCCCTTTGATTTATCCTTCTTTTAGGCTAACTTGTGACATAGCCTGGACAAGCCCTTCAGTGTTTGGCCCAGCTTCTGTAGTAGAAGGTACAACTACAGCCATGTTCAACAACTCTATTTTCTCTTGTGACCATTTCACTTTTTCTTTCTCTAGCTGCAACACTTTAGCTTTGTAGTCTAATGCCTCTTGATGAAATGCTTCCTTCTCTTGTTCTAGAGAAACCAGTTATGTTGTTTGTGGATGATTTGTGGAAGACATTTTTAGTTTCTTCTTCAAGATCTGAATTAATTTGTCTTTTTCAGACAATGAGGTTTTCACCCCTTGAGGACCTTCAGATTCCAATATTTTGACCCGAGTCTGCTAGGCTCTGCTAGATGCCTTTTCCTTCCTTAATTGTTCTTCCAATTTCATCATATGGGATGACAATTTTGAGTTCTTCAAGCTTAAACTTAAGTAATCTGAGTATAACATGTCACTGGTATGTCTATGGAATTTGACCTTGTCTGGAGCATTGATGTTGTCATACCTTATCTTGATCAGACACTTTGTCTTCATCTGCAACTGCTATATTAAATGTTCTCTTCTCAAAATCTCTCACTGTGAACAAAGAAGATTTATGCTAGGAAATATTTTCTACCTCAGGGATTAAATCCCTCATCTCACTCAGAGCAATATTTCCCTTCTCAGCATATTGTTTTGCTAAATCTTCTTTAGATTGATACACTTCTTCAGATGTCTTGTCAAAGATGTATTTTCTGCTGCTAAAAGTTCTGGAGTTGTCTTCACTTTGGAGTTTGCTTTCCTTTTCAACTTCAATAGTGCTTGTACCACTCTCCACCATATTAATATTTACTTGTTCTCTGGGCTCTTCCTCCAAATTTACAATCTGTGGAGACTGTGTAATCTTCATCTTCTTAGGAGCAGTCTATTGATCATTGGTGCCCATGGCCTCTGAACTGCTTCTCTTGTTGTAAACACTTACCTTGGGGACTTTGAATATCACTTTATGAGGAGCTTGTTGCATTTGGATTTGTTTCAAAGTTGCCTCCACTTGTTGCATTTGAGTTGGTTGTAAGACTGCTTCCATATTAGCACAGACTTCTACGTTTGTCAGTTTATCAAAACCCTCAACATGTTGCATTTGAGTTGGTTGTAAGACTGCTTCCATATTAGCACAGACTTCTACGTTTGCTAGTTTATCAAAACCCTCAACATGTTCATGCTCATAAGGGGCATGTTTGTTCATCGATATTCTCTTGGATATGATTTGGTGTGGGTCATATCGTCTCCCGTGTAGTTGTGCAATACCAAACTCTTTTAGCTTTGCTTGAATCTGATATAAACAAGATCTAGATTTGACAATGAAAGGGCCAATGATACAAGGGAACTTGAGGTTGTAGGCTTTGTGCAATTTCAGGAAATGCTCTATCTTAGATATAATTCTATGTCTGATGAATTCAAGGGCAAAGACTCTGGGGGTCAGAAAAATAGGCAATAGATAGGGGGATTCATGGAAATCATAAACCCATATCACTTTTGAATGCGTGAATAGTACTGTTGATAATTCATTGGGATTGGTTGATTTTTTGTGCAAATTTTATAAGGCCACATGGGACTTTATCAAGTGAAATATATTTTAGGTATGCAAAGAAGCCATAAAAAAATCATTATTGGTGAACTGTATTATAAAATAAATAATCGTGTTTGTGCCCAAGGCTAGGGTACTTGGGCTAATTATCAATTAGAGATAAATCACCTTGTTGAATATCTCTTATGAAATCCTGGCAAAGGCCCTACCCATATGTACCAAGCACATCCCATTTAATATCATTTTCCTATAATAGACAAGTTTCATCAAAGGTTTTTTTATTCAATATATTGTCATTGCATTGTGGGAATGCATGCAGTGGGGAAGATATCCCTACCTCCAAGCCCTCTTCATTAAGATTGACTTTGAAAAATCTTAAAATAATTTTGGAAGGTTCCATGCTTTTGCCATTTCTACTAAGCCCTCTTCATTAAGATTGACTTTGAAAAATCTTAAGATAGTTTTGGAAGGTTCCATGCTTTTGCCATTTCTACTAAGCCTTCTAGTTGCCCTTTTATCCCTTCCAAATCTTATGATCCTCGTGGATTAACATTAAAAGGTGTGGAGTTGTTGGATAGATTCTTTTAGAATGCATGTCAAATAACTATTATTTCTCTTAATTGTCAAGTGAGTTTATTAGTTTCTCTTATCACCAATTTAATTTTAATGTATATTTAAAAAAAAAAATTATAAAGGATAAGTTAATATAATTATTATTATATTTATATTTATTTATGATGGTTGTTTTGGGATGTATTTTAATTGATTAGGATTTTTTTCTTTAAAGAAAAATTAAGGAATTTTTATTAAGGAATTTAAAAAATGTTTTCTCAATAATATCTTTAATATTTTTGTCGACGTATATACTAGTATATACCATAAAAGGGGATTTTAACAAAATACTTACAAACACATAACCAATCAAATACTCACCAATATTTAAAATAATTAATTAAACTAACACTTTAAACTTATTGATTAAAACTTCTTTTTCTAACTTTGAAGTTATTATATAACTCGTCATTAATAATATTATTGTGAGTTGTAATGCATATGTGCAATTTTATTATGCATAACATTTAAGATAAACGATCAGGATAAAAAATGATCATTAATACTTATAATATCATTTAATACTAAAATTATCAAATCATTATGTATATTAATAAACACATCATAATTAAATTATATATATAAATTAAATAAATTAAATAAAAATTAAAAATTCATTATATATTTGAAAATTTGGAAGTACATATCACTTTCAATTTTGAAATCTCTCTTCATTAAGTGATGTTTTTTCTTATTTAATTGATGGCTATGATCCACTAGTTGATTATTATGATGACCTATTTTTAAAATCGGAGATATTCTCTTCTCCCAAAGTCAATCCCTTTGCCACCTCACATGCTCGAGACGATGCCTCTCACGAGTTGGATAGGGTCTCGAAGCTACCTTTGTCAGATCATTTCCAAGCGAGTTCATTGTCAGATGGACTCCATATTTCATTGGGTACTATGGAGGCCCACTCAATCCCCAAGGACTTTAATACTCACAACTACTCTCAAGGGGATTCGTGTAATGGTTCTAAGGTTGTTACTTCTCCCTTACCTAAGAATTAATCGCCCATCATATCGCATTCGATTTCAAAGGATGAAAGAAAGAAAATGATTTTAACATCCATGAGGCTAACAATAGCCTATGGGACAGACCGCCTCTGATTTCTACAATTCATCCATTTTCCTGTTCAACTTGATGATGAGCTCCCCCAATTTCTCCATTGTCCCCTCGTTGAATAAGTTATTCCAAGAGCTAGTTGTCAAGATAATTATATAGTTGTCCCCATTGTCTTTGAAGGCTTCACACTCTAAAATGAAATGTTTTTTTGTTTCCACTTTTCTGGAGGAGCAGAACACACGTACCCTTTCTTCCCAAGCTTCTTTTGGTCTTTTCCAATGCCCAGTTTCACAACGGAGTTGATGGGAATTGGTTCTTAATTGGGCAATAAACATTTTGGCTCTCCAATATATATTGGCCCCTATGTATGCTTTTTTATGATGATTATATGTGGGCTTAAACTCTTCAATATAATACTCTTTCTTTCTCCCGAGCCTTTTATTCCAAGTTCGCTTGTGGAACCTATCAATGACAAAATCCTTTATCTCTTTATTGTTCGTAGGGCACCTATTCAAGTGGATATCCCATTTATTAATCCATTTAATATTTTTCCACATCCACGTCTTCTTTCTTTTGCACAATATGTCATTGAAGACTACCTTAGGCCACTGACTGTCTTCCATTTGCTCAATTTTTTTTAGATATCTTATGAGACGCACCATAGCAATTGCTTCAATAGGGGAAGCCCCCATTTCACTCAGCATGACATCATAAGGGACTGAACTTTTAATTTTAAACTTGTTTGTGATCAAGCATTTTTGAATCTTCTCAATTTGCTTCCACTGTAAGTTAGATGTGTTGTTGGCCCACACTTCACAACCATATAGAACCACTGGGATCACTAAAAGCCCAAAGAGAGTTTGCATAGTCTTCCAATCCCATAGCCCTTCTTATATGCACCTATTTTGAAAAGCATAGAACGCTTTCCAACCTCCCAAAGTTCTTTTTTTTCTGCAACCTTCGCAACTTAGATTTTTGTTGAAGTCAATTCTGAGGTATTTGTAATCTGCCACTTCTTCAAGAGTGTTTCCTTCAAAGTAAAACTTATGTTGCTTATGATTTCTTTTGCTAGAAAAAATCACCACTTTCGTCTTGCTAGTATTGACTTGCATCCCCATTGTACTACAAAAGTGCTCAAGGGAAGTTAAGTGTTCTTGCAACCCAAGAGTGGATTTAGCAATCAGAATAAGGTCATCTGCATACAAAAGAAGCCTTATCAGAAAATCACCTAAAAGTGCACCATCACCCTCCTGTGAGTTCAACCACTCTTCAAGTTTGTCTAAACCAAAAAGGGTAGGGGACAATGGGCACCCTTGCTTGACCCCTATATCGCTCCTAAAAATTTCGGAGATACCAGCTGACGTTCTGATTTTGACTTTAACCTCCTCATATAGCCTATGGGCGGCTGCTCTAAGATGTATAGGAACCCCAAGTTCCTCCATTCTTTGCCAAATCTTATCTCTAGGGACTGTGTCAAAATCTTTTTTGAAATCGACAAAGCAACAAAAGGATTCATCTTTTTTCTCCCACACTTTTTCAATGATGTGCCTTAGAGTTGTACCGTGATCAATCGTTGAATGTTTAGGTATGAAAATTGCTTTCCCTTTAGCACACTTATCCCCTTCTTCCGCCCACTTGATGATTCTATTTTCTAGCATACTTCCAAATAAATTTGCAAACAAGGGGTTTATCATTATGGTCCTATAGTTGGAGGGATTGTTGACATTCCCACTCTTGAAAAGCAATATTGCTAGGCTCGTTGTCCAATCTGTAGGGAATACTTGTTGAATGATGTTGTTGAAAATTTTCATAATGTGAGATGCAAGAGTTTTTGAACCCCACTTTAGATATTCTGCTTGGAGTTCAACTAAATCTTTTGCTTTTCCAACACCCAACTTTTTGATACCCACCTCAATTTTTTGCACGGTGAAGATCTTAGTATTAGTGTTAACCAAGGGAGGGGGGTCCACCTTAGGATATTGCTCATAAAGTTTCTTTGCATTCTCGAACCACTGATAAGCTATGATATTATTTTCAGTTTGTTTCTTTTCCGTTTGAAGTTCCTTCCAAAATAGCTTGGGGTTATTTTTCCCCAAGAAGATTAGTTCCTCCCTCCTTGAGATCATGAAATCGGTTTTTTTCTTTCTTACAATTTGCTTGTAATCTTTTATGTTTATTTCTTTCTAGCTTGACTCTTTCAAAGTTTTCCTTCTTGTTTTGCATTCCTCATCAAACCAAACATTAACCGGAAAGCAATTTGTTTCAGATTTCCTATTTTTTTCTCTTTTGCATTATGTAAGTGTGTTTTGGATTAAATTTGTTAGCTCATGGATATGAAGGCCCTAGGATGGAATTTTATCCTTTTTAAACAACCTCTTTAGCGCTATCTTGAAGGAGTTACAGTTTTTTTGAGTCAACAGTATTCTTCCCTTTGAAGGAGGTTGTTGAATGTGCTGATTTTTATTCCCATGTTGTTGTTGTTCAGCCCAAGTTAGACTTAAATAGATCGGTTTATGATCAGATTTCATCTCCCACAGTTGTTCACCAATAAAAAATTCCTCCATTTTCTCACACAAGCCATGTGAGAAAATTGCATAGTCTACTACACTTGCTCCATTGTAGGTATTGCAGGTGAAATTGCCAGAATTCGCCCATCTAGCCAACCCATTACAAATGATTAAGTCAAATTCCCCACATAAAGTAAGCAGTTGTTCCCCAAAAAAGTTGCAGCTTTTGTTGTCCTCTGAGACTCTTTTCCACTGATGATTTCTTTCTTATGTAATCCAAATGGGGTTGTAGTCTTCCTTACAACGAAGAATGTTGGTTTGTTCACATGTTGTCCTAGCATTGAAATCACCCACTATAAGGACTTCACTTAGTTGAGAGTACACCACTATTGTTTTTTAAGGCTGCAAAGGGGTCTTTGTGGTCCAGCCCCCTTTTTTTGTAAGTTTTTGAGACTTGCAGGGCAAAATAACATGTTGCAATCCTAATGATGTTACCATTTTCTGATATTTTAAACCAAATGAATTG
Organism: Picea engelmannii; assembly: GCA_009831015.1. Taxonomy (NCBI): domain Eukaryota; kingdom Viridiplantae; phylum Streptophyta; class Pinopsida; order Pinales; family Pinaceae; genus Picea; species Picea engelmannii. Next base: position 17,835 of record ML832939.1, read on the forward strand.
TTTATTTTATTCTTCTCTTTCTAACTGAATGAGACAACCTTCTTTTTTCTCACTAAGACCATGATATCCCCATGTCCTTTACCATTTTCAGTTGCTTTGTTCCACACTGCCATCTTCACATACTCTTAAAACATAAGTGTCTTTCACCATTCATGCTCATGTGTTTCCAATAGACAAATTATGTCTCTATCTTCCGCGATAGGTCCTAACCCAGGTCCCCGCCTCCAAGGATAACCTTTGCAATTCCAACAAACTAATCTTAAGGAAACCTGGGACTAATTTGATTGCTATTTGTTTTGGTCTACAAGACTCAAAGTTGAGTCTTCGCCCCTATTTTCCCATACTGGTCGTGTTTCATATTTTCCTTCTAATGAAATTGTTGTCTCTTCTTGGCTACCAACTTGTTGTCTTGTTTTAGAATGCGGACCGAGAAAGGAAATAACAACCATGCCCTTTTTCCCTCATCCCGTGCTGCCCTAACCTTTGACAAGTCCTCCCTTCTTACATGTTGTTGTCTAATAGTTAAATCTTCGTCTAGAAAAAAGTGAGAGCCTATCAAGAGTTGCTTCTTTCCTAGGAGAATTTGCTTGTCATGTATGCTTGACATGATGACTTTTATGGGCCTAGCTCTCTTACCACTAGGCTTACCCACCCTCTATGCTTCGAAAATTCGGCCTTGCCAAAGCAACTTGTCCTTCAAAAATTCACTTGCAAAATCAAGAGTACACTCATTTTTTCCATACTCTCTCACACCTTTGATAATTACGTTTGTTGCTCTGTCTTGTATTTCCTTGTTTTTTCTACCTTGCATGTCATCCCCTTGGCTGTGTGTTTCTTTTTCCTTATGAGAAAAATTGTTAATGACTTGTGCCCAAGTTTTGGATTTTTTTGTAAAATCTCCTTTCTCTTCATCCCTTGCTTTCACTCCATGGGTGTATGCTTGTTCACCTGTTTTCCCTTCAGCTTTGGGTGTTTTAGAGTTCATCCCCTCTCTAATTTCCATAGAAGAATCTTCTCTGATTTGCCCGACATCCTTCAAGCCTTGCCATTCAGGCTTTGCTTCCAAAAGGACTTCTTGCAACAGTGTCACTTGATCTATTAAAATGTTATTGTTTTCTGCTAGGTCTCGATTTTCTACTGTCAATAGTTGAATTTGAAGGTATTTCTCATGCCCTTTGACTTCTAAAACCTCCAAACTCCTCTTGGAATTTAGTAACTCTTTCATATACAGGTCAGGTGACTATGTGAGAGGTGTGGATGTGGGACTGTATAACGCATAATCATTATTGTCTTTAGTCCTGTTGTCGTTACCCCTTTGCAAAAGAGGCTTGTTTGAAAGTTTATTATGGAGGGCCAATTTTTTCCTTATCTGTTTCCATTTTAGACGAGCAGCTCTACGTTTTAAAATACCCCAAAAATTTTTGGCATTGACCCAAACCCACTTCCTTGCTTTTCTTGAAGAGGAAATTTTCATTTGACCTAAATAGTTTGTTTCACCCGAAACGGGTATCTCTTGTCCATTTTTTATGTGTGTTGAATGTATTGTCATTACCATAGGGGACAAGAAAAAAGAGACACATAATAAGAAATAATACAATCCCTGCCTATCTATTGGAGACAAATGACTGACAATTCGGGAGCCCACCTAAACCTCTTGTAGTTGCAGCTTCTATGGCCCACCTCGCCTCCACGGGTGCACCCATAGTTCCACTCCCGACCAGGACAGCCCACCACACCTCCACGGGCGTGTGTTCTAGGATAAATCCGTAAGTGCGGACACAAACCGATCTCCCCAGATCCACCTGGATCTGGAACAAACAGTGACAGAATACTACTCTTTCCCTAGTTCTAAAGTATTGAATGGACAAGAGAAGAAGGATGATATACTT
>ML832939.1:19823-40118 GCA_009831015.1 Picea engelmannii
ATCACCATGTCATTATCATGTTATCATCTTGATAACCAAAAATGAGGATAACAGCGTGTGTTGTTCCTTGGCGTCAATGTGAAAATTTATACTAAAGTTAAAAGGTTACAGGTAGACTCCTCTGCAAATGACCGTCCACTAGACTTGTAGACTTAAACTAATGAAGAGTTGCGCCCACGTGGAAGGAAAAAAGCAAGCAAACCATTAAAGCTCGAGGGGGGTGAGTTGCATTAGTTGTGGGAGAAGACCTACATGTCTCTCAAATTTCAAATTTACATGGTCGTGTCATTGTGGGAAAATTCATGGGCAGACGTATGGTGTATAACATTGTACTAGCATGGATGGAATAGGAATGGCAACTATCATTGGGTTATCAGTCGACTTGTCACCTACTTTCCACCTACTTTCTAGAGGTTGGATGGGAGTGGTATTTCAAACAAATGCACATGCGGAAGCTATCCTCACTGGTCAATGGTATTGGGACCACCACCTTTTCTTCTCTATACCATGGAATCTACTTTTCAACACTCGAGAGGAGAGCCTCAACATTCTTCCATTCTGGATCAAATTTCCAAATTTACCAATGGAATTCTGGTTGGACGAGGGGCTTCAAGCCATAGCCTAGGTCTTACGCAATTTTATCACTACAGATAAGCATTATAAATCCTCAAACTACCGCTTAGTAGCCCAAATTCTAGTGGATATCAATCCTAGAAAGGATCTTTTTGAATTGATGGATATTGTGCTTTGGGATAAAAATTTATACATGGCAGCTAGATTATCTACATGTGTCATTTAGATGTGCTCGTTGCCACCGTGTGGGACATCTACATGCAGATTGTGAGTTGGGTTTTTGAAATTTTATTCAGACCCCTACTCGGGGAACTGCCTAGTCGCCATAGCACAAGACTCCATCAGACCAAAAAGTTGGTTCATCTACTCGTATTTCCTCCAAATTCATGGACTCCAAACCCGTCGAAGATAAAGCTTTGGATCGTATGGAATCTGCTCCTTCCCAACATGCAAAGCCTTTGTCATGTGACACATTACAAAAGGTGGGGACAACCTCGGAGTTGAAAAAGTTAACTAGAGACCTGGAGTTGTCGATGGACTAGTGCAACCCTTTGGCTTCCCTTTTAAATGTGACCCTTCCTCCTCTCCAAGGTGCTAGTAAGTTTTTCTTTCCTAGTTACTTTCCTATCGCTAATCCATGCTCTATCTTACCAGTTCTTGATTCTATTATAAGATCAAGGGTGAGGATTGAGACTCTCCCAAGCACAAAGACTCCCCTTATGTCTTATCCCACACTCCTCTGATGAGTTCCCCCCCGGATTTCCACCTGATAACATATCGACAACCCCCCACATTCTCTACCTCAAGTCGGGACTTTCTTGCTTGGAACCAAACTCTTTTTCGTCGGGAAGAGATCCATATTTCCTACGACCAAGAGGACTTGGCATCGAGGTTTCGGGAGGACTAGGTCCTAAATCTACAAAAGAATTGGTCCCTCTAAAAGTTGGACGCAAATTCGTAATTAAGCATGCACAAGAAAGAGAGAATCGTGAAGTCTATCAAGGCAAGAAAAAATTAACCATTGGGGTCCTTAGAGCAGGGATGACCTTGCATAAGGTTACCCAATGATCATTTTATCTTTAAACATAAAGGGCTTAGGAAGGAAAGCTAAAAAGTTGTCTCTTTGCAGTCTATGTGACAGTTTGAAGCCTGATATTATTCTTCTCCATGAAACCATGGGCATATTTGATTCCTTTCTTTTTATCTTAAGCGACATTTTCCTAGTTGGCAGTTCATTAGGATAGACTCTGCAGGATTATCTAGTGGTTTAATTACTGGACTATCCCCTAGGATATCAATTCTTAATTCCTACTTTATTGAGTTTAGCCTTTTCTCTGATATTTATAGTTTCGAGCTAAATCACCACTTCAAAATTCTCAATCTCTATGGACCATATGTTGACAAGGAAACTGATCCAGATTATTTTGAGAACGACATGAAGACAAAAATATAACCGATGTATAACAAGGAAATACAAAGAGATAATGCGGAGAACATAGAAATTTAGTGAACTCCAACTTCTATTAATGAACAAGAGAGAGAAAAACATTGTAGAAAAAACATTGGTAGAATGGGGTAGCTTATCTCTGAAAAGAAAGAGATGTTGGCTATGCTTCATTCGCAACAAGCTTTACATCACACTCCATTGCATGCTCAAAGTGCCTCCTTCACCTCAATTATATATGAGAGAGTGAGAGAAGAACAATTCCCATGATGCATGTGGGATAAATTAGACTATGTTTATAAAATTCCATAGGCATGTAAAACACTAGGACTTCACGGGAGGTCACCCATCTCGGTACTACTCTAGACTAAGTGCGCTTAACTGTGGAGTTCTAATGGGATCCAATGCATTAATGTTATGTTGTAGGCATGCACATAAGACCAGTAAGAAATCATTACATGATGTCTATAATTAACAAATGAAGATGGCATTACATTCCATTCCCCATCAAAAGGGTGAATATCACAGTTTATTAAAAGCATGGGCTCAAAATGGTAATTTCGTGGAAAAGGTGGATGGCCACCGAGATCCATCTAGATCATTCCTCCCCCCTTAGGAAGAAATTGTCCCCATTGCGTCAAGTTCCCATGGGAGATGGGGAGACTTTTGCTAAATCTGAAGCTTGGTGTGTTGCTTGCCTTGTTGAAGAAGTTGTCATGCTTAGCTAGTTGAAGGTTGTCATGAACCTGTTGTTGGAGGGGTTGGATCTGTTCAACCAATCTAGTTACATGATCTACCTAGGTGTGGGAGGAATCTGTTGGTGAAGATGAAGCATGAAGAGTATGAAGGGTTATGTTATAACCTTGATTGATTGGGCAGTGTGAAGTCACCCCCATAGGTGCAGCAAGAATATCTTGGTACTCTTATACAATCTTGTCAATCTTCTTCTGCTGGATAGAAATGTCTTGGGCTAAGGATGCAGTGGTTGTAGTGTCCTTATGTTCACCTTCTGATCGGATTGTGAAGAGGCTAAACTTTATAGTATGAGATATTACTGTGTGGCTTTGTTTTGGTGGGACAATAGTCAGAACTACCTCTGGTATCCTGTATAGTTGACCCCCCAAAGTAACATTGACATTACGGTGTCGAGACTCATAAACAACATGACACCTCCACATATATGGTTGGCCTAATAGCACATCACATACTTCCAGTGTGGCAACATCACACAATACTTCATCATTGAAGGGCTTGATGTCGTAGGACAGGCAACATTGATCGTTGTTACGAAGATCTTGACCCTGGCAAAGCCACCCGATGTTGTACGGTTGCGGGTGTGGTGTTGTTGTCAAATCCAACTGCTTGACAACCTTAGTCGAGATGATGTTATTTTGGCTTCTACTATCAACAATAAAATGCAGTGGGGTCCCCTTCACCCACATCTGTGAATGGAAGAGTCACTCCCCCTCCTCATGATCCTCTTCTGGTTGGATTGTTGCATTTGTGACAGTAGTAGTGGGTTATGCATCAATGATCTATCTCCTTTTATTATTTTCTGAATCAGGGTCCAAGTCGGGGTTCGACTCTTTGACTTTGATCTCAACCACCAATGACTGTATTGAGCGACATTCATCAGTTTTGTGCCAAGGACTATTGTGGAACTCACACCACTTTTCAGTGTCTTTCTTAGACTTCTTGTTACCCTTCTTTGCGTGCATCTGGGACTAGCTCTCTTGAGTTTGACCTTCCTTACTCTGCCCTTCATTATGTGAGTTAGATTTTCCTTTGCCATGCTTCTCCCACTTACTCTGCTACTTGAATTTCTGCTCAATTTTGATTGCATATCGATAAGCATCTCCCAGTGAGGAGATGTCTAAGAAATCCATCTTTGTTTGGATGTACCTGTGTAAACCACCGCGGTACTTCAAAACCAAGTGCATCTTGGAGTCTTTGATACCCAACTTTGAGTGTAAGGTATGAAATATGTTGTTGTACTCTGACACCGTCTGGTCTCTTTTCTGACGTAGAGTTGTCCATCTCATGTATTTGTCATCATAGTTTCCGACATGATAGAACTCCTCCTTTAGGGCATCTACAAAGGTCATCCAGGTGGGTTCTCTCCCAAATAATGTAGATTCATCTGCAGTGTACCTCTTCCAGTAACCTTCCCACCAAGCTCTGACATGGGGAAGGGATTTAAGAAGCACGAAGGTGATATTTTCACTGTTGGAAAATTTTTGGACAGAGTAATAACCTTCTAGAAGATTCAACCATTTTTCTAGAGCATCTGCATTCATCTGGCCTTCAAATAAGGGGATGTCAAAATTGACTTGTACCTTGAAGGGTGTAACACTTTCAAAATTTCTTATTATCAAAGATGTCTCAGTCATCGCCATCGGTAGTCTTTGAAGGATCTAAGCAAATTTTTCCATCATCTTTTTCCTATGTCACACGAGGGATTCCTCGAGCAATGTCTTGAAAGGATCTCCTTCTTTTTCATCTCTCTGTTCTTCCGCCATGGGAGGTCGCTTGGATGGCAAGAACAGTTGTCCTCAAGAAAAATTAGCTCGAGAACCAACTCTCTAAACCCTAACCTCGTTGGGGACCGGCTCTGAGAAACGACAAGGAGCAGCCTGCTCTGATACCACTGATCCGGATTATTTTGAGAACGACATGAAGAAAAAATATAATCGATATATAATAAGGAAATACAAAGAGATAATGTGGAGAACACAGAAATTTAGTGAACTCCAACTTCTATTAATGAACAAGAGAGAGAAAAACATTGTAGAAAAAACACTGGCAGAATGGGGTAGCTTATCTCTGAAAATAAAGAGATGTTGGCTATGCTTCATTCGCAATAGGATTTAAATCACACTCTATTGCATGCTTAAAAGGCCTCCTTCACCTCAATTATATATGAGAGAGTGAGAGGAGAACAATTCCCATGATGCATGTGGGATAAATTGGACTAAGTTTATAAAATGTCATAGGCATGTAAAACACTAGGACTTCCCAGGAGGTCACGCATCCCAGTATTACTCTATCATAAGCACACTTAATTGTGGAGTTCTAATGGGATCCGGTGCATTAACGCTATGATGTAGGCATGTACACAAGACTAGTAAGAAATCATTACATGATGTATATAATTAACAAATGAAGATGGCATTACATTCCATTTTCCATCAAAAGGGTGAATATCATTGTTTATCAAAAGAATAGCCTCAAAATGGTGATTCTTTGGAAAAGGTGGATGGCCACCGAGATCCATATGGATCAGAAACCTTCTGGACCAAAACTCTTGGATATAATATATCTTAGGATGAAAGTCAGCAACGATTTAAACTTTATTGTAAATAAAGATGAGATCTAGGGCATACAAGTCTGGGAGGATAAACTCTCAAGATTATTTTCTAAGAAATCCGAAGAGTGTAATTTAGTTGATGTGGAACAAGTGGCTTTGAAACCTACTTGGTTTAATAATCACAAAGGGGTTGAAGGTATCCACAAATCGCTCGATTGTTTTCTAGTCAAAGAAGGCCTCCTACATTCCATCAATAATTATCGTTCTTGGGTAGGCTCGATCTGTTGTTCTGGTCATTGGCCCATTTACTTGGACCTTGGAAAAAAAAATACCAAATAGGGCTCACCCTTCAAGTACAACTCTAGTTGGTCTAGTATCGATGATTTTAAGAATTTAGTCTAGTCCATGTGGCTCCCCCTCTCTATGGAAAGGAATCTATCAGTCAATGACGAGCTCTTTGAGAATATTTAGAATTTGAAAAAGGCAGCCTCGTCTCGGGCCAAAGCTCATAGGCATGTGCTTAGGAAGGACCTCATTTCTATTGAACAAAATATGGAGGCTATGTATGCTCGGGCACTTGCAAATATGTCAGTCGATGCAAGTTTAAGGGATCAATGTAAACAGTTGGAAGACAAGCGTCATTCCCTTCTAATTGAAAAAGAGAAGATGTGGAGACTCAAGAGTCGAGCTCTTTGGTTAGAGGTTGGTGATCATAACACTAAGTACTTCCAAAAATTTGTAAACCACAGGAAGAATCGAAACACTATTTGGGAACTAGAGGATCAATATGGTAACAAGAAAAGGGAATTTCCTGACCTTGCAGACTTGGGGATCATTTCAAAGCACTCTTTGCAGAGAAAGAGCATGAATCTATTAAGGACAAGTTGCATCTATTAAGACTCTTCCCAAATACGCTCGACCAGGAAGACAACAAATATTGTTTCAAAGAAATTACACTGAAAGAGATTTGTAGGGTCCTAGACACATTAAAAAAAGACAAAAGTCCTAGCCCAGATGGTTGGACTATAGACTTCTTTTGGGAATTCTTTGATTTAGTGGGAAAGGATATAGTTATTGTTTTGGAAGAGATCAGAAAGGGGGGTAAACTTAAACTAGATTTTAACACTATGTTTTTGGCCTTGGTCCCTAAATATGATCTTCCCATCTCCTTTGAAGACTTTTGTCCCATCGCTCTTTGTAATAGCCTTTATAAAATACACTCTAAACTCATTGCCTTGTGTTTGAATCCCCTCCTATCCAACTATATTTCCCCTTAGTAATCCAGCTTCCTCAAAGGTTGTTTAATACATGAGGAAAATGGTGCAGCGTAGGAAGGAATTCACTCCATTAAAACCAAAAAGAAAGATGTTTTGGTCTTCAAGATTGACCTTTCAAAAGAATTTGACAGAGTTTCCTGGTTATTTCTCATAATTGTTATTGTAGATCGGCCTAGACCTTCATTTTGTTAAGTGGATAATGGCAGACGATCTGAAAATACCAAACGAGTTTTGATACCAACTTGATCTGAAATATCAACAAATTTTGATACTAATTCAGTCTGAAAATCCTTAGATGTCAATTAATTCATAAATACCCATAAGCATCTGACCATATTCGGGAAATTGAAGATCGACTTGACTATTTGCAAGATATCATGTGAAAAATCTTATTTATCTATTAAACTTCATTAACTGATGAATATAATTTGCGGAAATAATAAGTGCCAAAATGGAGAGAAATAGACCGCTCTTATTAATGCTCAAAATGACAAAAAATACAATAAATGGGCTTGCAATGCCAAATTTGATGTCACTCTTCAGTTTTGTTGTTCAATCCCAGAAACAAAGTTCATTACTGAATTCCTCATGAAATTCTGAGAAAAATGAGTATAAACTTGACTATGTTCCTAACTGGTGCTTAAAGATCTATTTTTGCATGCATAACGAGACTATGTGTCTCATACATCACAAATTGGCCTGAGAATTTTCATACATAGAATTTTTACACAAAAATAATATCACCATCATTTTCCTCTCGAAATTATGAGAAAAATTAGTATAAATACCCTATACCTTTATCAAAGAACTCAATGGCACACAAAACGAGACAAACCCAAAATAGGGACACCTTTTGCATGAAAAACGAGGCAAACTTCTGAACTTGGCAAAAAATTCTATGCATTTCCTCTCTTTGGAACACGTTTCTATGTCTCGGCCATTGGTTTTTGTGCCCATTAAATAATCCTAGGTCAGTCAAACCACCAACCGAAATCTTGGGCAAAATTGGTTTAATATTAAATATAATATTTAATGTTAGTTATAACAACTAACATGCATGACGTATTGGTAGGAGGCTTGTGGTTAAGACAAAGGAATATTATTTGGAATATTTGAATATTCATCCATAGGTCATAGGTTATATTCCATTCGACCTCCAACAAATTTTGATTCTCCCTTAGACATTATTCGCCAATCGGAAAACAGAAAACGGCAACCTACAGACAGATCGGGTACGAATTCAGCTCGGCAATGGTGGATAGACTGGGTTCTTGGACTCACAAGTCGACTTTCCCCTCCTGACCAGTTCTCTCAATGGTGCATAGGTATGTCATGGGCAGACGCAGACCAATAATGGAATCAGACGGATGATGTTTTGGTCTTCAGGAAGACGTCTCGGTTTTCTGGTTCTCGGAGCTGCGTGAGGGTATACGAAATCAGACGCAAAGGATGATGGAAATGAGGAGTGACCTAGGTGGAGAATGGAAAAATGCAAGAGCAAACAATTTTCCCATGAGGGTTTCCTTCATGGTGCGCAGGTAAGCAAATGCAGACGCAGAGGCAAAACGGGTTCAGACGGGCATCATGGTGAACTCAGGTGGAGGATGACAGAATGACCGAACCACCCCCACGGCTGACTTTTGTATTTTTCTTTAACTGCATGTGCCTGGATCGACACATGTCACCCATGAAGCTGCATGCACTCCATCAGCATGCGTTCTTCTCCAGGAACTTAGGACAAAACATATATTTAACATGGCTTTTGGAATAATATTAAAATATTATTCCCAAGGACTTAAGCCCCTAGGCTTATCCCCTAGGCTCAACACTTAGCCTCTCTTTCCAACCTTCCAGCCCCCAATCCCTTACCTACTCTGTAGAATCTTAGTCCCCCATCACTCATTCATCCTTGGGGACATTACAATCCCCTCCCCTTATTTTTGCACTGTCCTCAGTGCAACTTTACACTGCATCTGCAAGCTTTTCAAAATTTTCAAAAAGATGCGGGTACTCTGCCCGCATAACATCTTCACACTCCCATGTCGCATCCTTAGGACCATACCAGGTCCACTGGACCTTTAAAAGACCTATAGCTCGATTCCGGAGCTGTTTTTTTTTCCTGTCCAACATGCGCACAAGATGCACTTGCAGGACACCTTCTTGTTCCACTGAATCACATTCCAATCGATAACATGATTAGCATCTGGTATATATTTCTTAAGCAATGAAACATGAAACACATTATGTACAATCATGGATGCAGGTAATGCAAGCATATATGCAACTAGCCCAATCCTTTCCAGGATTTCAAATGGCCCACAAAATCTGGCTACCAACTTGGCGCAACTTCCCAGCTTCAGGGAACTCCTGTTAGCTTTCACTTTCAGGAAAACATGATCACCCACTTTGAACTCTCTGTGGGTTCTGTTCTTATCAGCATAACTTTTCTGCCTGTCCTAGGCAGCTTTCAAATTCTGCTTAATTTTTATCATTTGGTCGTCCATCTCCTTGAGCAACTCTGGCTCAACTACTGCTCTATCAGTTGTATTATCCCAGATCACTGGAGTATTGCACTTTCTTCCATAAAGTGCTTCAAATGGGCTCATCTTCAATGATGCATGATACCCATTATTGTAGGGGAATTCTACTAAGTGCAGGTAGTCTTCCCATCTTGATGGTTTGACCATCACATACATTCTTAGTATGTCTTATATTACTCTGTTCACCCTCTCTGTCTGTCCATCAGACTCGGGATGATAAGTTGTACTAAAGTTCAGATTCATTATGAATCCTTTGAACAATCCTTTCTAGAAATTTGAGGTGAATTTTGGGTCTCTATCGGACACAATCGTTATAGGAATTCCGTGCAATGGTGCCATTTCCCTTATTAAAATATCAACAACATATGTTGCCTTGTGAGTAGTTTTCAGTGGAATAAAATGGGCAGATTTTGTAAGCTTGTCCACCACCACCATGATCGAATCATGCAGCTTGGCTGTTCTGGGCAATCCTATAATAAAATCCATCGTTACTACTTTCCACTTCCACTCGCGAATGGGTAAAGGTTGCAGCAACCCTGTTAGGTGCCTATGCTCAGCTTTAACTTTTTGGCACTCCATATATCTGGCGATGTATTCAGCGATCTCTCTCTTCATACATGGCCAAAAGTAATGGCTCTTGACCACTGCTACTGTTTTCTGATATCCAAGGTGCCCTGCATAAGGCACATTATGCATCTCCTGCAAAATCATTTGTTTCAAGGACTGGACATTGGGTACAAAATTTTTGTTCTTGTACAACAGTATTCCATCTGTTTCCAATTTATAAATTTCCATCTTCTGTGGCATCTTACCCTGTTGTAGCTTGGCTACCAATTCTCTGTACTGCAGATCTACATTTGCAGCCTCCAGAATTCTGCTTTTAATATCAGTGCGATACATGCTAATGGTTGTAGCATGTAATTCATGCACCCTCATGCTGAGTGCATCAGCCACTTTATTCTCCTTTCCTTTGATATGCTTGATCTCAAAGTCGTATTCACACAGAAATTCCAGCCACCTACTTTGTCTAGCATTTACGGTTGGCTGATCAAACAAATATTTCAGACCGTTGTGGTATGTTCTCAATTCAAATCTCGTTCCCATGAGGTAATGTCTCCATTTCCTCACAGCGTGAACGATTGCTGCCAACTCCAAATCGTGAGTGGCATAATTCTTTTCGTGCTCTTTCAGCTTCCTGGACTCATAACAGATTACAAATACATTTTGACTGAGAACTCCTCCCAACCCTTCTTTACACGCATCTGTGCACACCACGAAATCCACATTTGGATCTGCAATCCTCAATATTGGAGCGCTGGTTAACAGTTGCTTCAATCGTTGGAAACTTTTCTCACACTCTTTAGTCCACTGAAACGTTTTCTCCTTCCTTTGCAAGGAAGTGATAGGGTGAGCTATCTTTGAGAACCCTATGATAAACCTTCTGTAATATCCTGCTAGACCCATAAAGGATCTAACTTCCGCCACATTCCTTGGCATTGACCATTCTCTGATGGCCTCAACCTTCTCAGGATCCATGGTGATCCCTTATTCTGAAATAATGTTCCCTAAGTAATGGATTTGCCTTTGATAAAGCGAGCATTTGCTCAACTTGGCATACAGTTGGTGTTCTCTCAACACTTGCAGCACCATCCTCAGGTGTTGTTCATGCTCTTCCTCTAACTTGGAATACACCAAAATGTCATCCAGGAAGACGATGACAAACTTGTCTATATAGTCCATAAATACTCCATTCATCAAGCTCATAAAAACAGTGGGTGCATTTGAAAGTCCAAACGGCACCACTGTGAACTCGTAATGACCATACCTTGTTCTAAAGGCGGTCTTGTTGATGTCTTCATCCTTTATTCTTACATGTTGATATCTCGATCTGAGATCTATCTTCGAAAATATTTTCACACCTTTCAAATGATCGAAAAGATCGTCGATCCTCGGCAGAGGATACTTGTTCTTGACAGTTACTTTGTTCAACTGTCTAAAATCAATGCACAGCCTCAACGTCCTGTCCTTCTTCTTCATGAACAGGATCGGGGCACCCCAAGGTGACACGCTTGGGCGAATGTACCCCTTCTTTAGAAGCTCTTCAAGCTGCAATTGCAACTCTTTCAACTCTGGCATACTCATTCTATAAGGAGCTTTTGACACTGGAGTTGCTCTAGGCATCAAATTTATAGAGAAATCGATATCTCTCTTCGGAGGTAGTCTAGGTACCTTCTGAAATACGTCTTCAAACTCTGTTAGTACCGTATGGTCTCCAATATTTGAGACTTCATCTCTGGATGCTTCCTCCACATGGGTTGCAAACAATTGACAGCCTTTTATGTAGCACTTTTTCAACTGCATTGCTGAGATTTCTCTAACAACCACAGCTCTGGGAATTCCTTGGACTGTTTTCTGATTCCCCTCCTCATCCAGGCATGTAAATTCCTTGTTACACCAGTCCAGGAGGGCATGGTGTTGGTCCGACCAGTCCATCCAAATTAAACAGTCATAAGAGCCTAAAGGAAGAATATTCAATTCAGCCTTCATGCTCAATCCCTTCATGTCCACCAGACAGGACTTAACCAACTCAGTGAATTTCCTATTGGTTCCTGTAGCCAACTGCACTAACCAAGACTTTTCATGTTTTCTTCTTGATAAATGCAAACTTTCCACCACTCTAGGGTCTATATAACTATGGCTAGCCCCTGAATCAATTAAAATAATAAATGGTTGGTTGTTAATCATACCTTCCACTTCAATCATGTGCGACTGAAATTCAGCTTGCTTGTTGTCCAGGGCCACATAGATCCTTGGCATTCTACTTCCCATGTCCTCCATTGTTTCATCTTGTTGAACATTATGGACAACTCTTGCTTTGCCATTTTTAGGGGGAAAATCTTTGTACTTGTGGTTCTCTTTACAGCCCCAACACTGAATGGGCATCTGTCTCGGCCTTTGTTCCCCCACTTCAGCCATTCTCGGCTCTCTAAACAATGGATGTCTTTGAGGACTATTTCTGAAAAATGGAGATTTGTTTCCCTTCTACCTCTGTTCTTTCTTAAACTTCTTCTGGTCAACCCAAGCCTTCTGAAAGGTAGGCTTTTCTCTTTGTTGTTCATACAAGAATTTGGCTCATCTTATTGTTTCTTCCATAGTCTTAGGATCATCATACTGAATCTTATCTCCAATAGGAGGTGGTAATCCACTCAGGTACCTCTGAATATTGACAGACTCATCTTTGATGAATGGAACATACTTCAGTAATTCCAAAAACTTTCATTCATACTCATCAATGGTCTTGTTGTCCAGCTTGAGTTCAAAGATCTCTTTCATTTTTCTGTCATAATATCTTTTAGTTAAGTATTTCTCTCAAAATACCTCTTGAATTCTTGCCATGTGATGTCCCTTTCCCTAATGTTTTGCACCTGCACAAGTTGATCCCACCACATGGATGCTTTTCCTTTTAGTTGATACATCACAATTCTTCCTTCTACATGAGAGGAATAATTATGCAGTTGGAAATATTTCCTCATGCCAAGAAACCATGTTTCGGCATCTTCCTCCTTATGTTCTCCATCAAACGTAGGAGGCTTGATCTTGTTCATTTCCCCTTTCAATTCATCCATCCCAGATCTCCTGTTCTTTCTGGCAAGAGATGGGCTTGAACTGTTGTGTGCTTCCCTACTGGAATGCTTTGGGGAGGGATGACGATGTCTGCTGACACTCCTTGATCTGTTTTTTTCTCTCAGGGGTCCTGCGACTCCCTGTTTTGCTTCTGTCACTCTCCTTTTCCAATTTCCTTTCTATTATTTCCAGGCTCTTCAACATCTTTAAGTTGAATTCACCCTATCGATCCCTGACCCTCATGAGTTTTCAGCTATCGGCTCGGCGAGCCTGGGCATCTTTCTGCAATCTTTCAATGATTTTCATCACATGCCCTTCCTTATCCAATTCTCTTTCGTGCCCATTGGAGTTCGATCCTTCGACTCCCAAGTTGACATCCCTTCCTTCTCTTTCATTCTCTAAATCGGAGGCAATCAACACCTCTTCCATTTATATACTCAGCATCGATTTGTGGCTATCCTGACACTCATTGAACTCTGCACACACAATGTCCAGTCAACCGAAGTTTGTCAGGCCTTAAACCCTTAATAAAACTACAACATTCATAAACCAACGCGAATAACAAAACGTTTCGATTCCACGAATTTTCTAAGCTATGTTTGGCTCTGCAATTTACGGCGATAGCCCCTGTTTTCTTAGTCCCCAACCCATGCGTCCACAGGCCGTGATCAAATGCTAAACTTCTAGGTGCTACAAGGCTCTCCGAATGAAACTTCGGGTTTCAGGATTTCGGGGCTTCAGGGTTTTGAGTTTCGAGGTTTTGGTCCGAGAGGTTCTCACACTTTCTTCCCTCTCCAACTCCCGACTTCCAAAAGTTCGATTTCCTTACCCTCCGACCCCACAGCACAGTTGTCACCCACCAAGGTAGTGACACATGGTGTCCTTAACAAGGTCCACCTCACTCCCAGTGATGTCAAGGGACCCCACTATTTTCACTTTTTGTTTCAGAGTTTCGAGCATCAAGAATTCATGCATCTACACATCTCGAACTTTCGTTTGCTGAAATTATGAAATTACGGTCTATTCATCTACTTGATCCAATGGTCAAGTTCCTCTCCTACAATCTATGGTGTAGATCGTTTCGGGATTTTGAGGTTTCGGGTTTTCGGTAACCGAGAGTTCACGATGCAGCGACTCCAAATCTCTTGTCACTTCAATCCCCAAATTCCGATACACGAGTTCTTGTATGAGATCCAATGATCCTCGATGATTTGGATCTAACAGTCCAGATCTTTTTGGAGTTTTGTGAACCGGGAGTTCACGATGCAGTGACTCCAAATCTCTTTTCGCTTCAATCCCCGAATTTCGATATGGAGATTCATGTATGAGATCAACGACTATGAGCCTCCCCTGATCTGACAGTCCAGATATATCCCATGCTTACACCTATCAAAGCTCTTCAGCCCTAACTTCCTCGTTAGTTGGTTGGATCTGATGGCTCACGGGATTTCGACACTTCTTCCTGGAAGCGCTCCACCATCTGATTCTACCCTTGTTAATCTCTTTCACGACTTGGGACTTGGAGTGACCAAGAATTTGGCCTACGCTCCAAGTTCACGATCCATGAATTCATGAAATGATCCAACAGTTCAAACCAACCACGATCAACGAACCACATTTATTCCGGATCCTAGGGTGTCGAGTTTCTCCATCCACTAACCACCTTGCAACTTTTGGCTATCTTACGGCCCTCGCGATTTCGCGAGTTCTCCACAGAGAATTCTGACCATCCAACTCTGCTTCTCAAGGACTTTTGGCCAATGACTTGGTACCCTCCTTCTGAACCTTCATCTACTTGATCCAACACTTCTAGTGTGGAGTTCTCTCTCTCCTTGTGGCCATATACCACACCAACTGTAGTTTTATAATACTGCTACACCTCCTGAGATTTGTAACATGGTCAAGTAGTCCGTTGACACTCAGAAATATTCTGAGGTCTGAAATTAGTCCTCCAAACACAATTTCTTCTCAAAACCTCGGTCCAAAGACCACTTATCCGGCCCATCCAGGCTCAGCGTTGAAACTATGCTCTGATACCATACTGTAACACCCCCGGTCGTCATCCCATTGGCCGGGCAAACGCTACTGTGTGGAACAACATCATTCTCATACTTAATTAATAACATGCATTTAAGTCATATTAAACACATTTAACTCTGAGTAAGCACAAGATTACTGCTAACATAAATAATCCTTGTCATTAACAATAATTCATATGCACAACAGAATACATGATACGTATAAGCATCACAGGCATGCAAAACATAATATTAAGCATAAGCTGATACTTATCTTTGAAACCATGGTAATTCCACCAACCACGTGTAGGCCTTCCACGAACCTCCTAGCCTTAGACCACGCTACTCATCATGTTCAGTAGTGGGTCACCCCCGAGCTGGGACTAAGATCCACCCAAGGCAAGGAATCCTAGTCTAGGCTGAGGTTCTAGGGAAAACTACACAGAACAATCGGAAGGATTCTTCCCAGGATTCCTTCTTACGTCCACTACTCACGGACTCTCATTCCCCACATGCTTGTTCCGCCTGGGAGTATACACCTTCACAAGCACAGTCCATCAGTGCTTCACCTCGCTCTCTGGGTCTCGGCAACAAGTTGGATCAGGAAGACTTAGAGCTCCGTAGATTTTGTTGGACTCTCTCTGGAAGAATACCACTTCCCAACAAACTCCTTCACCTGGAAATAGCTTCTCATAGGCCTGACAAACTTCCTCTTCAACTAAGGTCCTTAAAACCTGGTTCTTCAGCCCCTTCCGACTCAATTCCTGCACGGTGAGGATAACCACAACACAACCCCACTCAGGAAAACAAAAAACAGCAACCTACAGACAGATCAGGTACGGATTCAGCTCAGCAATGGCAGATAGACTGGGTTCTTGGACTCACAAGTCGACTTTCCCCTCCTGACTAATTCTCTCAACGGTGCATAGGTATGTCAAGGGCAGACACAGACCAATAATGGAATCAAACGGATGATGTTTTGGTCTTCAGGAAGACGTCTCGGTTTTCTGGTTCTCAGAGCTGCGTGAGGGTATCCGAAATCAGACGCAAAGGATGATGGAAATGAGGAGCGACCCAGATGGAGAATGGAAAAATGCAAGAGAAAAAAAAAATCCTGTGAGGGTTTCCTTCACAGTGCGTGGGTAAGCAAATGCAGACGCAGAGGCAAAACGGGTTCAGACGGGAATCACGGTGAACTCAGGCGGAGGATGACAGAATGACCGAACCACCCCCACAGATGACTTCTGTAGTTTTTTTTAACTGCATGTGCCTAGGTTGACACATGTCACCCATGAAGCTGCATGCACTCCATCAGCGTGCGTTCCTCTCCAGGAACTCAAAACAAAACATATATTTCACATGGCTTTTGGAATAATATTAAAATATTATTCCGAAGGACTTAAGCCCCTAGGCTCAACACTTGGCCTCTCTTTCCAACCTTCTAGCCCCCAATCCCTTACCTACTCTGTGGAAGCTTAGTCCCCCATCACTCATTCATCGTGGTCGGTCCGCACGCAGCGATGTTTATATTTTTTATTAATGTTCTGCATGATTACATATACAAAAGCAGGCTCTCAGCCTTAACACTTAGGCTCTCCGACCTAATAACACATAAGCCCACCAGCGTATATAAACATGGCTCACCAGCCTATAAAACATAATTGCAATTCATAATGCAAGCTTTATACTTCATAGACATGATTTACAACAGGGATCGGCCTTGGGGACATTATAATCCCCTCCCCTTATTTTTGCACTGTCCTCAGTGCAACTTTACACTGCATCTGCAAGCTTTTCAAAATTTTCAAAAAGATGTGGGTACTATGCCCGCATAACATTTTCATGCTCCCATGTCGCGTCCTTGGGACCGTACCAGGTCCACTAGACCATTACAAACCCTATAGCTTGATTCCGGAGCTGTTTGTTTTTCATGTCCAACATGCGCACAGGATGCACTTGCAGGACACCTTCTTGTTCCACCTGAATCACATTCCAATCGATAACATGATTAGCATCTGGTATATATTTCTTAAGCAATGAAACATGAAACATATTACGTATAGTCATGAATGCAGGTAATGCAAGCATATATGCAACTGGCCCAATCCTTTCCAAGATTTCAAATGGCCACAAAATCTGGCTGCCAACTTGGCGCAACTTCCCAGCTTCAGGGAACTCTTGTTAGCTTTCACTTTCAGGAAAACATGATCACCCACTTTGAACTCTCTGTGGGTTTTGTTCTTATCAGCATAACTTTTCTTCCTGTCCTAGGCAGCTTTCAAATTCTACTTAATTTTTATCATTTGGTCCTCCATCTCCTTGAGCAACTCTGGCCCAACTACTTCTCTTTCAGCCAGATTATCCCAGCTCAATGGAGTATTGCACTTTCTTCCATAAAGTGCTTCAAATGGGCTCATCTTCAACGATGCATGATACCCATTGTTGTAGGTGAATTCTACCAAGTGCAGGTAGTCTTCCCATCTTGATGGTTTGTCCATCACATACATTCTCAGTATGTATTCTATTACTTTGTTCACCCTCTCTGTCTGTCCATCAGACTCAGGATGATAAGTTGTACTAAAGTTCAGATTCGTTCTGAATCCTTTGAACAATCCTTTCCAGAAATTCGAGGTGAATTTCGAGTCTCTGTTGGACATAATCGTTTTAAGAATTCCATGCAATCGCGCCACTTCCCTTATGAAAATATAAGCAACATCTACTACCTTGTGAGTAGTTTTCAGTGGAATAAAATGGGCAGCTTTTGTAAGCTTGTCCACCACCACCATGATCGAATCATGCAGCTTCGTTGTTCTGGGAAATCCCATAATAAAATCCATCGTTACTACTTCCCACTTCCACTCCGGAATGGGTAAAGGTTGCAGCAACCTTGCTGGGTGCCTATGCTCAACTTTAACTTTCTGGCACTCCATACATATGGCAATGTATTCAGCGATCTCTCTCTTCATACCCAGCCAAAAGTAATGGCTCTTGACCACTGCTATTGTTTTCTGATATCCAGGGTGCCCTGCATAAAGCACATTATGCATCTCCTACAAAATCATATGTTTCAAGCACTGGACATTGGGTACAAAAATTATGTTCTTGTACAACAGTATTCCATCTATTTCCAATTTATAAATTTCCATCTTCTGTGGCATCTTACCATGTTGTAGCTTGGCTACCAATTCTCTGTACTGCAGATCTACATTTGCAGCCTCTATAATTCTTCTTTTAATATCAGTCTGATACATGCTAATGGTTGTAGCATGTAATTCATGCACCCTCCTGCTGAGTGCATCAGCCACTTTATTCTCCTTTCCTTTGATATTCTTGATCTCAAAGTCGTATTCACATAGAAATTCCAGCCACCTACTTTGTCTAGCGTTTACGGTTGGCTGATCAAACAAATATTTCACACTGTTGTGGTCTGTTCTCAATTCAAATATCCTTCCTATGACATAATGTCTCCATTTCCTCAGAGTGTGAACGATTGCTGCCAACTCCAAATCGTGAGTGGCATAATTCTTTTCGTGCTCTTTCAGCTTCATGGACTCATAACAGATTACAAATCCATTCTGACTGAGAACTCCTCCCAACCCTTCTTTAAACGCATCTGTGCACACCACGAAATCCACATTTTGATCTGCAATCCTCAAGATTGGAGTGCTGGTTAACAGTTGCTTCAATTGCTGGAAACTTTTCTCACACTCTTCAGTCCACTAAAACTTTTTCTCCTTCCTTTGCAAGGAAGTGATAGGGTGAGCTATCTTTGAGAACCCTACGATAAACCTTCTATAATAGACCGCTAGACCCATAAAGGATCTAACTTCCACCACATTCCTTGGCGCTGACCATTCTCTGATGGCCTCAACCTTCTCAGGATCCACGGTGATCCCTTCTTCTAAAATAATGTGCCCCAAGTAATGGATCTGCCTTTGATAAAACGAGCATTTGCTCAACTTGGCATACAGTTGGTTTTCTCTCAACACTTACAGCACCATCCTCAGGTGTTGTTCATTCTCTTCCTCTGACTTGGAATACACCAAAATGTCATCCAGGAAGACGATGACAAACTTGTCTAGATAGTCCCTGAATACTCCATTCATCAAGCTCATAAAAACAACGGGTGCATTTGACAATCCAAACGACACCACTGTGAACTCGTAATGACCATACCTTGTTCTAAAGGCGGTCTTGTTGATGTCTTCATCCTTTATTCTTACCTGGTGATATCCCGATCTGAGATCTATCTTCGAAAATATTTTTGCACCTTTCAACTGATCGAAAAGATCGTCGATCCTTGGCAGAGGATAGTTGTTCTTAACAGTTACTTTGTTCAACTGTCTAAAATCAATGCACAACCTCAACGTCCCATCCTTCTTCTTCACGAACAGGACCGGGGCACCCCAAGGTGACACGCTTGGGCGAATGTACCCCTTCTTTAGAATCTCTTCAAGCTGCAATTGCAACTCTTTCAGCTCTGGCGTACTCATTCTATAAGGAGCTTTTAACACTGGAGTTGCTCCAGGCATCAAATTTATAGAGAAATCAATATCTCTCTTCAGAGGTAGTCTGGGTACCTTCTGAAATACGTCTTCAAACTCTATTAGTACCGCATGGTCTCCAATCTTTGAGACTTCATATCTGGATGCTTCCTCCACACTGGCTGCAAACAATTTACAGCCTTTTATGTAGCACTTTTTCAACTGCATTTCTTAGATTTCTCTAACAACCACAACTCTGGGAATTCCTTGGACTGTTTTCCAATTCCCCTCTTCATCCAGGTATGTAAATTCCTTGTTACGACAGTCCAGGAGGGCATGGTGCTGGTCCAACCAGTCCATCCCAATTAAACAGTCATAAGAGCCTAAAGGCAGAATATTCAATTCAACCTTCGTGCTCAATCCCTTCATGTCCACCGGACAGGACTTAACCAACTCAGTGACTTTCCTCTTGGTTCCTGTAGCCAAATGCACTAACCAAGACTTTTCATGTTTGCTTCTTGATAAATGCAAACTTTCCACCACTCTAGGGTCTATATAACTATGGCTAGCCCTTGAATCAATTAAAATAATAAATGGTTGGTTGTTAATCATACCTTCCACTTCAATCATGTGTGACTGAAATTCAGCTTGCTTGTTGTCCAGGGCCACATAGATCCTTGGAATTCTACTTCCCATGTCCTCCACTGTTTCAGCTTGTTGAACATTATGGACAACTCTTGCTTTGCCATTTTTATGGGGACATTCTCTGTACTTGTGGTTCTCTTTACAGCCCCAACACTGAATGGGCATCTGTCTCGGCCTTTGTTCCCCCACTTCAACCATTCTCGGCTCTCTAAAAAATGGATGTCCTTGAGGATTGTTTCTAAAAAAGGGAGGTTTGTTTCCCTTCTGCCTCTATTCTTTCTTAAACTTCTTCTGGTCAACCCAAGCCTTCCGAAAGGTAGGCTTTTCTCTTTGTTGTTCATATAAGCATTTTTCTCTTCTTATTGTTTCTTCCATAGTCTTAG
>ML832939.1:44643-59070 GCA_009831015.1 Picea engelmannii
TTCATGCATGATTAGAATTATAAATCAACATTTAGAGTTCTAAATATCTAAAGGTAGTGTTATTTGTTTTGATTATATTGCATGTGCTAACATTGGGATAATAAAACACTTGCAAGGGCACCTCAAAAGGACACTTAACCATCAAAACTGTGAGCAAAAAATACTTGATTGTTTGTTGTCCTAAAACAACAGCAAAGGATAGTCACAGAGTTTAAACTTAGAGCCAAAAATATGGTCAAAGACAAACCTATTTTGGCAACCTCATAGGAGCTCGTTTCTCTTCACCTGCCACGTGGCACCCCTACTAACTTTTGCCTTGGTTTAACCAAAATTTGATCAGCCATAACTTCTTCATGTGAACTCTGTTTGAGGCGATTTTTGCATCGTTGGAAAGATAGCATCAAGCTCTACACAATGAATTTAAAAAGAATTTGAGAAAATCATTTTTTGAGCATTTTGGATCCTCCTAGATCACTTTTGAGCATTCTTGATCCTCCTAGATCACACCTCCCCACTGAAGAAATTTTGGACCTCTAAAAGTATGTATCATTCAGAAATGAAGTGAGAATATTGTCGCCTCACTTTTCCAGTATCATCCACCTTCCTGCTTGGATAACGAGAACCTTACTCATCACAACCATAATGAAGACTGAAACAACACTACTGACCAAGTAAACTATTCCCTTAAATTCACAAACGTTGTCATTCATTGTTGCAGCTACTCCATTGATTAGTAGTAAACTGAATAACAAAATTGAATATGCAGATGTGAAAGAGAATGAAACATCAACATATTTTTCCTTCTTAATAGGAACAACATCAACCAAAGGACTCATTATGCTTTCAACTGTAGGTTGTAAATATGGATCCTAGATACTAGCATTAACTAGCATGTGCCCTATAGTGACAACTGTCAAATTTGTCTTCATCTAATAAGCTCTCACAATGAACTCAATCCCATCCTTGAAAAGATGATACTTATTTTGTTCCCTGTAGAAAATGGTCTTCCTATCCTACAAGTATGGACTTCCCAAAACCACCCCACAAATGTCAAGTGGAACCACGTCTAACTCTACCTCATCAATGAAACTGGATGTGATCTTAAATAGTAACTTGCATTGCTTAGTCACCTATACCTAAGCATTATCACAAATCCATCCCAAAGGATATGGTCTCGAACTAAACCTAGTTTCGAATCCCAAATTCTGAACAACTTGCTCTGAAATAAGATTCACTTGTGATCCACTATCAACAAGTGTATCAATCTTAGTGTGCTTTGAGATAACTCATAAATGAAACAATTATTTTATTTTCCTTCCATCAGGGATTACATTAGCCTTTGAAGAAGAAGTACACGAACTGAAACTTACAGAATATTTTCCTTTGATGCCCATAGTTGTAACCTTAGTTTCATCCTCAGAATATGATCCAAGATCTTGAACTATGGTCGCGGTCTTCTTATTACCCTTTCCAGGTTGATCCCACTTCGGTTTCAATTCTGAATGGAACTTCCAACAATGCTTCTCATCGTGCATTTTATTCTTGCAATGAGAACATGTAGGCTTCTCTTCTTCTTTTCCCTTCGACTGCTTCTCGAAGTTATGTGGATTTCATTTGTTTTTACTACCAGTTCTCTTGGCCTTCTTTCGATCTTTGTACATTTCTTCCACCATGGCTTTCATTTCCATGAATGTAGAAAATAATGCATCTTCAGTACCAAAAGGATTTGGATTAGAAGAATCCATGTCTTTTGTTGGAGCCATTTCTTGCTTCTAAAATGCACGCCTCAAACCAATCTCAGGACTGTACTCTTCAAACGATCCTTCACCAAGCTTGAGTCTGGACCTCGTAATAATTCACTTGCAAATACACATCAAAACCAACTCTGATAGCACATGATACGAAAATACCAAACAAGTTATGATATCGACTTGATCTGAAATATCAACAAACTATGATACTAATTCAACCTGCAAATCTTTAGATGTCAATTAGTTCATAAATACACATAAACATCCGACCAGATTCGGGAAAATGAAGATTGACTTGACTATTTGCAAAATATCATGTAAAAACTCTTATTTATCCATAAAACTTCATTAACTGATTAATATAATTTACGGAAATAATAAGTGCTAAAATGGAGAGAAATAGGTTGCTCTTATTAATTTTCAAAATGCCAAAAATTACAATAAATGGGCTTACAATGCCAAATTTGATGTCAGTATTCAATTTTGTTGTTCAATCCCAAAAATAGGGGTCGTTACTGAATTCCTCACGAAATTCTAAGAAAAATGAGTATAAACTTGACTATGTTCTTAATCGGTGCTTAAAGACCCTTTTTTGCACGTATAACGAGACTATGTGTTTCATACATTACAAATTGGACTAATAATTTTTATACATATAATTTTTACACAAAAATAACATCACCATCAAATTCCTCTCAAAATTCTTAAAAAAATGAGTATAAACACCCTATACCTTTCTCAAAGAACTCAATGGCACGCAAAACAAGACAACCCCAAAAGAGGGACACCTCTTGCATGCAAAACGAGGAAAAATTATGAACTTGGAAAAAAATTCTTTGCATTCCCTCTCTTTGGCACACATTTCCATGTATCGACCATTGGTTTTCATGTCCATTAATTAGGCCTAGGTCATCCAAACCACCAACCAAAATCTTGGGCAAAATTGGTTTAATATTAAATATAATATTTAATTTTAGTTATAAAAACTAACATGCATGGCGTATTGGTAGGAAGCTTGTGGTTAAGACTAAGGAATATTATTTGGAATATTTGAATATTCCTCCATAGGTCACGGGTTTTATTCTATTCGACCTCCAACAAAGTTTGATTCTCCCTTAACCATTATTGGCCAATCGGAGAGTGCCACATGGCACTCTCTGATTGGTCCAAGTGTCGTGATTTCACTGGTCCACCTATATTCCACTTGTACATGTATGGATCTTCCACTTGGATTCCTCTTGGATTCCAATTTTACCTGCCATATAATTCGTACGGATGACATGTGGCACTTTTTTATTGGTCCACATGGACCCCCAAAAATGCCATTTCCAAGTGACATGTGCCAATTTGTCGTGTTGCCATGTCACCATGTTGACGTCAGCATGAGTTCATATGTTAGTTCTATGGACCTGTACAGAAATTCCACGTGACAGCCTATGGGCTTGCCAGTGGCACCTCTGCTGACTTTTGTCCTAGTTTGACCAAACTTTGACCAGCCACAACTTATTCATGTGAACTCCATTTGAGGCAATTTTTGCATCATTGAAAAGCTATTGCCAAGTTGTACGCAATGAATTCATGTTGGAGTTACTTCACACACACCTAGAATTTATTTTTCCTAATTTTTTTCCTTGTTTATTAGTCATAATTAGTCATTATCCAGTCTCCTATATTTTAGGGGAGAATATTCCACCTGGAGAATATTCTCTTTTAGTTGACACTTCAGTTTGACTATTTGAGTTGAGTTTAGATGTTGCATTGGTTTTGTCACCATGCAACATTGGGATCATCACCAGCTAATGTGCACTTTCCTTGGGATCATCACCAGACTGACGCATTACCCTTGATTTTCTGAGTTAACTCCTCACTACTCTTTGTTCAGCCAGTTAACTGAAGACTAGTTGACTAGTTAACTCAACTAGGTGGCAGTTCACTCCTGTAACTATTGGTGTGTGTCCAGATCACTCTATACCACCACTATGGCTCAATAGTTACTCATGTATCCTATATCTATTGTAAATTATTCACTCTTTGAGTGTGGAAACGGTTAATGAGAATTATTTCATTCTTTCTCTCCTTCTTCTTCTTTCTCCAATTCTCTCTGCAAATGTGTGTGTTATTGTTTAGCTAGATCTGTTCTATGCAGGTTTAACACATTTACATGGTATCATAGCTGACGGACTGCTAAGCAAAAGCTACACCAAATTATTTTTGCAGGTACTAAAGATTGAAGAATGCATAAAATATGGAATTTATGTTTTACTCACCGATAATACTTCTCACGCCTCATAACTATTTGGAGTGGAAGCCAAAGATTCTACTTCTTCTCAAAAGTAGAGGCTTATACCAAATAACCATGGCAATGGAATTAGATCTTGATTATGCCGATGATAAAAATGATTTTCTCAATGGACAAGATATGGCCATATGATTTATCTGCTTGTCTATTTCTCTAGAAATTCTCCACCAAGTATGTGATGTCACACAAGAATTCACTCCAAATGAATTATGGACCAGATTGGAAGTTCTATTTTAGAATAAAGAAGATGTGAAGATTGCATGCAGGGGATTGAAAAGATAGAGCCAGAAGAGAAACCGTCAGAAGATCAAGCCTCTTATTCTGAAGAGTCTTCTACAAAAGTATTTGCACAAATTTGTACTCCATTAATTGAAGATGATGTCTACTCCATTTCAAATTTATTTTCTGAATTTCATGTGGAAGATATATGGCATGCATCTCAAGAGTCACATGCAAACACTTTTCCATGCACCATGCATGCATCTCAGGAGACAAAAAGAGAGCCGCGCAAATCAAACTCCATTTTGATATTTTATGAGCTAAATTTGCAGAAACAATTTGGATATTTGAATTCCTCTAAGGAAAATATTCATCGTTAGGGGAGAATATTCCACCTGGAGAATATTCTCTTTCAGTTGACACTTCAATTTGACTAGTTGAGTTGAGTTTAGATGTTGCATTGGTTTTGTCACCATGCAACATTGGGATCATCACCAGCTAATGTGCACTTTCCTTGGGAACATCACCAGACTGACGCATTACCCTTGATTTCCTGAGTTAACTCCTCACTACTCTTTGTTCAGTCAGTTAACTGAAGACTAGTTGACTAGTTAACTCAACTAGGTGAAAGTTCACTCCCATAATTGTTGGTGTGTGTCCAGATCACTCTATACCTCCACTATGGCTCATTAGTTACTCATGTATCCTATATCTATTATAAATTATTCACTCTTTGAGTATGGAAACAGTTAATGAGAATTATTTCATTCTTTCTCTCCTTCTTCTTCTTTCTCTAATTCTCTTTGCAAATGTGTGTATTATTGTTTAGCTAGATCGATTCTATGTGGGTTCAACACATTTACATGGTATCATAGCCGATGGACTGCTAAGCAAAATCTACACCAAATTATTTTCGCAGGTACTAAAGATTGAAGAACGCATAAAATATGGAATTTATGTTTTACTCACCGATAATACTTCTCACGCCTCATAACTATTTGGAGTGGAAGCCAAAGATTCTACTTCTTCTCAGAAGTAGAGGCTTACACCAAATAACCATGGCAATGGAATTAGATCTTGATTCTGTCGATGATAAAAATGATTTTCTCAATGGACAAAATATGGCCATATGATTTATCTGCTTGTCTATTTCTCCATAAATTCTCCACCAAGTATGTGATGTCACACAAGAATTCACTCCAAATGAATTATGGACCAGATTGGAGGTTCTATTTTGGAGTAAAGAAGATATAAATATTGCATGCAGGGGATTGGAAAAATAGAGCCAGAAGAGAAATCGTCAGAAGATCAAGCCTCTTATTCTGAAGAGCCTTCTACAAAAGTATTTGCACAAATTTGTACTCCATTAATTGAAGATGATGTATACTCCATTTCAGATTTGTTTTCTAAATTTCATGTGGAAGATATATGGCATGCATCTCAAGAGTCACATCCAAACACTTTTGCATGCACCATGCATGCATCTCAAGAGACAAAAAGAGAGCCGCGCAAATCAGACTCCATTCTGATATTTTATGAGCTAAATTTGCAGAAACAATTTGGATATTTGAATTCCTCTCGGGAAAATATCCAATTTCAAAAAAAAACATCGTCCGAAACGGAGTCCGAAAAGTGAAGTTATGATCTTAAAATCAACAAAATTTCAGCATTTTTTCAGAAACGATCGCACGGTTTTTAAAATTTCATCCAAAATTTATTTGAATATTTTTCATTACAATAAGAGAAAGTGGATATGTGTGTACATCTCAATGGTGCATCTACTTCATCAAATCCGTTTAGACATCTACATCTTCAAAAAAATCTTCAACGAGCACAAACTTGCACAGTTGTGAGGTCTTCTTAGAGTGAAGGACATGGTTTCTTAGCAACTTCTTTATGTTCATTCTCATTTTTATTTTTTTATGCATTGTAATTTGAGGGGGGGTGTTAGAGTTACTTGACACACACCTAGGATTTATTTTTCCTAAGGATTTTCCTTGTTTATTAGTCATAATTATTCATTATCTAGTCTCCTATATTTTAGGGGAGAATATTCCACCTGGAGAATATTCTCTTTCAGTTGACACTTCAGTTTGACTAGTTGAGTTGAGTTTAGATGTTGCATTGGTTTTTTCACCATGCAACATTGGGATCATCACCATCTAATGTTCACTTGCCTTCAGATCATCACTAGACTAACGCATTACCCTTGATTTCTTGAGTTAACTCCTCACTACTCTCTGTTCAGTTAGTTAACTGAAGACTAGTTGACTAGTTAACTCAACTAGGTGGAAGTTCACTCTTGTAACTATTGATGTGTGTCCAGATTACTCTATACCACCACTATGGCTCATTAGTTACTCATATATCCTATATCTATTGTAAATTATTCACTCTTTGAGTGTGGAAACGGTTAATGAGAATTCTTTCATTCTTTCTCTCATTCTTCTTCTTTCTCCAATTCTCTTTGCAAATGTGTGTATTATTGTTTAGCTAGATCTATTCTATGCAGGTTCAACACATTTACAATTCATTTTAGAAAAATTTTGAGAACATCAATTTTTGAGCATTTTGGATCCTCCTGGATCACTTTTGAGCGTTTTGGATCCTCCTGGATCAACAGGTGTCACTATTTCTTCTTTTTCCCTTTTAATTAATGGATCTAGCACCACCTTCTTCAATTATGGTAGAGGGTTGAGACAAGGCTGCCCCTTATCACCCTATCTTTTTATCTTGGTGATGGAAGGTCTTAGCCAAGCCTTGATATAAGCTCGACGAACTCTTTCCTTCCATGGAATCTCTTTCGGCACTTAAACAGTTCTCACCCATTTACTTTTTTTTTATGGAATATTAATTTTTTTTCATTGTGCTCTTGCAGACTGCCAATCCTGAAAGGATATTCTTAATGATTTTAGCACAACAACAGGATAGTCATAAATGATAAAAATATGCCATCTATCTTCCTTTTGTTTGTGAAGAGTTCAACACCATGTTCAAAAATATTTTTCCTTTCGCACTCAAAGAGATTGATGAGGGCATCTTGTATTTGGGTTATGCCATAAATCCCAATAATTATGGCATTAAGGATTGGTCCTAGTTAGTGGCTAAGGTGGAACGAAAAGTGAATCCATGGTGAAACCGTTGGATCTCAAGGGGAGGTTGACTTGTCCTCATCAAAACAGTCCTAGAGGCTATTCCTGATTTTTGGCACCTAATGGCACAGATCCCAAAAGGTATTATTATCCGGATCTGATGTTTTAATTATCTCTAGAAGAGCAGTTCATAATATAAAGGACTTTGCTTGATAAGCTAAAAATGTCTTACTAATCTTCCCAAAGAAAGTGGCGGGTGGGGTATTAAGGATGGAGTAAAATTTGGGGAGGCTCTTGCAGCCAAATCCCTATGGGTTTTCCTTACACATGAGAGTAATTGGAAAAACATGTACTCATTGAAAAATACATCTCCCCCTTTTCTATTGTGGATTGGATCTGACTCATAAACAAGCATAACCTGATTGCATCTTCACAATGGATGGCATTGACACAAGCATTTCCAATCCTTGGAAATTATTTAGCCTGGAGAGTAGGTAATGGTTCCCAAGTCAGGATCAGATCCAATGTGCTCATACGGTGTGATGGCAGAATTGTTCTTGTGGAGAATCGTATCCAGACTCTCAAAACAAATGGATTATGCACTTTGAATCAGTTGGTAGATTGGGAGGCGACCACAATCTGGAATCAAGCTTGGCACTCCTCAACTGACTTGGAACTCGATGTACAATGGGAACATGATTGGCATAATTATATATCCTCTCTTCACCAATCACATATACAACTTACAGAGAATCTAGATGAACTTGCATGGGCATATCCACATTCTGAAGTCTCATACTCGGCCAAGCTCGGATATTTCTCATTAAGGAACTGTGAAGAAGAAAGCATTGTATGGTGGCACAAATTGATATGGAAAATTAAAGGGCCCCCGAAGACTACCCTCTTCTTTCAATTGGTGCTTAAAGGTCGTGTTTTAACCTGGGATCGAATACAAAGAATTGGTCATCATGGACTCGGTATTTTTTCCTCTTTGTTTTCAAGAGGAAGAATCGATCTTACATCTATTCCTTCATTATGCCTTTTCCAAACTGGTTTGATCTGATTTCGAGATTCACACATATTATGTGTCTTTGGTCAAAAGATAGCATCTCAAATTGCTTCAAAGAATTCTTCACGAATCCCAAATTCTTTAATTGGAAAGATTTGATTATTTTAGTATCGCAGGGTTTGTTCTTGGCACACAATGAGCGACTCTTTGAAAATAAAGTTTGGTTTCCCTTCAAAGTTTCTCAACGGGTTATTTCTCTCACGCATTTCTTCAAATCCTCCCCCTGTGTTAAGCACCCAATATTAATTACTCCACTAATCATTGATACTTCCATGCCTTGGGGATTCTTTGACGGCACCTGTGAAGGTCCCGAAAAGAAGTGTGGAATAGGTTTCTCACTGTACCTCTCGTCGACACACTACATTCATGGGAAAGAAAATATTGGAATAGGCTCAAATAATATTTCAAAGTTCTCAGCTCTCTTGACCCTACTAATGTTGGCATCCTTCAAAGGAATTCATAATTTTCATATCTATGGAGATTCCAAGTTGTGCATTGGGTGGATGAAAAATGTGATACATCTTCAACATATGAACTTGATACAATTAGGCCAGAAACTCCATTACAGTGTCAAATCCTTTGAAGATTTAATTTTTACTCATATTTACAAGGAACTAGATATAGAAGTTGATACACTCTCAAAAGAGGTGCTTCAGTTACCATCAAATGCTCTTGTTTGGGAGGATTTTCTTGAGGGGTCTTCCATAGCCCATGAGGAGGACACTTACTATTAAAAATAGTTTTTTGTTAGTTCTTTTGATGTATCTTTTTTAATATACTCTCGTTGATCTTTGAGAACAGTTACAAAATCTCCAGTATGTGCTCTTTTTGTTGACTTGGTCGGTTGACCATTCTCTTAGATTGTGCTTCAACGCCTTTTAATTGTACATCCTACTATATTAATATAAAGTATGTTTTTTTTTTATCGGAAAAAAACTATATATCAATTAAAATATTACCAAATTCAAGAATATAAAAAATATATATCAATTGAAATATACCTAATACTTTATCATATATAACTTCTAAATTTTCTTTTTTTAAATAAATTGATCAAATGTTATGCACAATAATAATTGAAATATAACTAAGACTTTATCATATATAACTTCTAAATTTTCTTTGTTTAAATAAATTGATCAAATGTTTTGTACAATAATTTTTACCATTACCAATGTTTTATCATATGTAACCTCTAATATATATTGTTTAAATCAATGATCAAATGTTTTATACAACATTTTTTACCATAATTTCTTACGAACCATAAATTAAGTTACAAACATAGAGAAGGGCTTTCTGCGACTTAAAGTGATATGGTTATGGATAATGGCTCCTAAGTTTCCAAAAAAAATCCTTTCCATCTTCAATTTTAAGAATGAGTTCATTTTTTTTCCAACAAAAAATTTACCCATTATATTGATATATAATTTTTTTCAATACTAAAAATACATCTCATCATCTTCTCACTGCTAGTCCAAAAGTACCATACCAGTGGCTTGATGGATACAATGTCCAAAACAAGCTAACAAAAAATACAAAAGCTAAAGCAGTCATCAAAAAGGCCAGCCATAAAGTTCCCCAACTAAGACTGGAAAGTCTCCAAACCCTTCGACATCCACAACAAGACTCTCAAAAAGATACTCCAAAAAAAGCAACTAAGAGGAGTAAATACACAGAGAGACAAAAGCTACTAATGTGACTCTAAAACCATGAAAGAAAAATATCAAAGAAGGAACTTCTTGTCAAGACAAAAAGATCTTTAGATACATTGTTTGCCCAATCGCTCCTTCCACCCACTTATTGTACAAAATTAATCCTTCTTGTTGTTGGAGAGCCTTCTTTGATAAGCGGTCTTCCTCCACATTAGATTCTCGGTAAATATGCAAGATCTGATTTCTTTGAAATTTTTAATGAGATCTCTGGTTTTTTCTTTCCAGCAATCTAATGTTATGGCTTGCAAATTCCCTTTGTTGTTTAGCCAGTCAATAACAATTTGGAAATCTCTCATAACCTTGATGTGGTCAAGGTCCAATCTAGAAGCCAAAATCAAGGTAGCCCAGACCCCCAGAAGTGAAGCCCTGGTATTTGTTCCCTCACCACAATTGTATGTCAATTTGTATGAAATTTGTTTAGTGCATCGAATCACCCCTCCTGCACCGCTCAGTTGTCCATTCTTTTGTGTTGTGCCATCAAACCAGCCTAGAGGAGCCCCATGAAGGTGATGTGTACCTGTTGTCCGTGCCAAAAGCCCCTTCTGTAAAACTGGAATAGTGTTTAAAGCTCCAAGTGTTTTATAAACAACTGAAACGAAAGATGGGGTACCATTCTAAAAAATTACTCTATTGTGTTCCAACCACACATTCCAGCAGATTAAGGCAGGTAAAGTATTGAAATCAGATTGCCCCTTTAACCACATAGCATAACACACACTTAAAGTGTTTCCTTCCCACTCTTTCAATATGTTTAGGCCTCTTCTGATTCTAACCCAAACCTGTTTGGTAAAAGAACAAGTGATCAAAAGACGATTTGCAGTCTCTTGGCCTTTATTGAAAAGTTAACAGATATTTGACCCCTCCCATACTTTTGATTGTAACTTGTCCCAGGTTAATATCTTGTTTTCTTCCACCAACCAAATGAAGAGTTTTATTTTTAGTGCTAAATTCCATTCCCAACAAGAAGTCGCCACCCGCCATGTGACTTTTGCCAAAGTTTAGAAGCTAGGGCATCATAGACATTTTTGACAAAAAGAATTCTTGACTTATCTCCGCCAATCCATTTTAAGTCATCTGGTTTATCCTGAAGTTGTATCCCTGCTCCATATAAAGCTCTGTGGAAAGAATCCCATTCCTTTGCCACTTCTCCAACCAATCCCAAATCGCCACAGTTTTTCCAATGTATTGAGAGGTATCTTGGCTGCGAAGGACCTTTTTCTTAGTAAAGAAGTGTTAAATTTTTCTCTTGTAAGGAAGAAAGAAGATCTTGAGAGAGAAAATATGAGATCCCCGAGCCCAGAATATGATCTTTGTCAATTAAAACAGAGTGTTTGGAGCCTGAACTGCAGCTCAACCGTTGTGTGATGAGATGCATTGACTTTAGCAGGTTTTTCCAAGTGTTTGAAGCAGCAGGTGTGCGGAAGGAAACCGATCTGAGCCATGTAGCTTCTGAGAAAAACGGAAAATGTGTCCTTTACGACACTATGCCAAATACCCCCCTTCACTAAAACACACCAAAGAGTACTTTCTTCCAGGGCTTTGTTGAAGAGATGGATATTCTGAAAGCCCCATCCTCCAAAAATCTTTGGTTTTGCTAAAGACTCCCATTTACACATGTGGAAATGGAATTTATTGCTACAGCCATTCCAAAGAAAACTAAACATCACCTTTTTTATCTAGTTAAGAAATGAGGTTGGAATGATTTCCATTGACATCCAATAAACTGAATGGCTTTCCAAAACTTATTTTAAAAGAATGAGACGACCTCCCAGGGACAGCCATCTGTTACACCAATGGCCAATCTTTTTTTCAATTTTTGTTAGTAGCCACCTCCAATCTTCTGCCTTGTAAATTCTTGTTTTGAGATAGAAGTTGAGATATATGAAACCTTTAGAGAGGTCAACAAATTTATAGGGAAACGCATCTTTAAACTCATCTAACTCCTCCCCTTGAATACTAGCGTAGTGCATCATGGATTTGGAAACGTTTACCTGCAAACCCGACACACTACAAAAAAAAAATAGCAATCTCCTGCCACTCCTAAAGTGTAGCCCTGGTCATAATTAAAACATCATCCACAAACAGTAGATGGAGGATCCTAACAAGTTTGGAAACCTTCACCCCAATCATATTTCCTTCACTCTGGCTTTTCTTTAAAAGTAGACTCAGCCCTTCCATAACTAAAATAAAGAGCAGGGGAGACAAAGGACAGCCTTGTCTTAATCCATGGCCATTCTGGAAGAAGGGAGTGGTCTCCCCATTTATAAGAACAGTGAAAGACGGAGTACAGACACAACTCAGAATCCAGTTTGTAATTTGTAAGCGTAAACTTGTTTGTATTAGAATCAATATTAAATAGTCCCAATTTATACAATCATAAGCCTTATGTAAATCTAGTTTAAAGAGTAAGGCCTTCAAATTATTCGACTTAATGCTATGTAGGATTTCCTATGTCGTAATAGCATCATGAATCTATCTTCTTTTTAGGAAACTCAACTACTCTTCTGACAGGGATCTAGATAGTAAAGGTTTAATCCTATTGGCAATAATCTTAGGGATAATTTTGTAACACAAGTTGCATAAAGAGATCGGTCTAAAGTCGTCGAAAGTGGTAGGATTATTGACTTTTGGAATGAGCACCAGAAAATTCGAGTTTAAAGCTCTTTCCACTTTCCCTCTAAGTCTAGAGTCCTCAACCACCTCCAACAGGTCACCCCCTACCAACTCAAAGAAGTGTATAAAGAACTCCACTGTCCACCCATCTGAACCCGGACTTTTGTCTTTTGCAAAGAGTTTGAGCGCCTCCCATAATTCCTCCTTAGTACAGGGTCTTTCAAGTTGCAGTGTTTCCTCCTCATTGACCAGATGCGGGAAGAGGTTGGCTGACAGAACCTGGTCAGTTATATTTACTGGTCCCTTGACCACGAAAAAACTTTTGTAAAATCTAGTGGCCTTTGTCTTTAGTGCATCTTGTCCAAAATGAACAATTCATTCATCATCTATAACCTCCCATGTATGTTTGTGGTTCCTTATAAAGTTTGTGAACTAATGAAAATATTTTGAATTTTGATCTCCACTTTTTAGTCAAAGAGCTCTGCTCCGCTGCCTCCAATGTTCTTCTTCTTCCACCAGTAGATTGTTTTGTTCTTCCTCTAACTGTTTTAAATGTCTTTCCTCTGCCAAATTTTTTAAACATCCAGAAAAACCTTGAAGTGAGGCTTCAATGTCTTCCTCCAAATGTGATAACATAGACAACTTCCTCAACTTTTGTTGCTTTGCCCATAATTTAATTTGGCATTTTAGGATGTTTAACTTCGCCACTAATCTTCTTTGAACCCCTGACTCTTGCAGAAACCTTTGACCCCGCCAAACATTATTTACAATTTGATCAAATTTGGCTTCCCTTAACCACAAGAAGTTTAGTTTGAAAGGATAAGCTTTTAATTGTAAAGTGTTTTCCAACTGTAAAATAATAGAAGCATGATCCGAAAGGAAAGGATATTCCACCCAAGACCTGTAGCTGCCCAAGATGTTAACGAGATCTTCAAACAAAAAAACTCGATCCAGTATTTTTGCTATATAATATTTAGATTACTAAGAGGGGGATGAATCAATAATAGAGAAATTTAATCCTTTTTATTCAATGTAGCATTATCATCCACTATTTGCAGTGTAAATAAACAATGAACAAATGAACAATCATACACATACATAGTACACCATTGTTTTTACATGGAAACCCAAAGCGAGAGAAAACCACGGAATGTTTTTTCTTATATGTCTTGAAGAATTACATTCATTGGAAGTACCAACTTCCTTTGTTTTCCAGCTGCAACTGGAAGGAGGCTCGAACCCCCTAGTTTCTCAGGCTACAACCTGAGGGAAGCTCCAAATCCCCAACTCTCTGGCTACAACCAGAAGAAGGCTACAACCCCCTATGTTTTCCGGCTACAACGACCTATCCTTGCCCCATCCAACCACCCTGAAGTAGAAGTAGAATGATGGAACCACTATCACACTATCACTGTGAGATATACCATTGTACAACTGTATCAATTTGTACCACTAACCTGCAGCCAACCTGTACAACTTCCCTGTAATCAATCTGTACCTGAACTGAACATGTGTCAACAAAATACAACAGGTACGCAACATGTAGTGATGCATCACGCGTATGTATGTGCTCTATCTATTATGCAACCTACATATGTACTCTACCAAATTGTTGTGCAACTTGTGTATGCCTTCTGAAAACTAGGGTTTTCTTTCTTCTGAAAACTTA